>CAVNYN010239140.1:0-20670 GCA_963692815.1 Nyctanthes arbor-tristis | reverse complement strand
CCCAATACATTAAGATGTATTGGGTTTGTGCTAGCAGAATCATATTATCTAGTGCGCTTCTTAGATGCGTGACAAGTACTATGCATTTCCTTTGTCGTGGACCTCAGTTGACAAGTGATACTTAAGGAAAAATAGCATCTCTTGATAATTGTTTTATTTGTTAAACATGTTAATTGTTTATGTAATGTAATGTAGTGATGTGCTTATCCGTGAAGTATGATCAATTTTTAAGAAGCTTTATTTGTTACTTTTATGTGTACTAGTATTATTTCAGTGGGGAATTGCATTTTACTACTGGTACTGAATCTATATGAAAATTGCAAGCTGTCATTATAATTAGTTATGGGAACAATTGTCACTGCATCCCTGGAAGGGTTCCACTCCGTGCCCAATCTTCCTTCAGTAATACTCTCTCCATCCCACAAAGATAGACATATACCTCACATGGATTAAGAAATGCTTAATTAGTGGCTGTTTGAATCTCTTTATTCAAATTGAATTATAATGAGAAATTATAATGAGGTGAAATGAGTGGTGTAGATTTAATAAAAGTTTGAAATTTGTGGTTATAGATGAATAGTGGTCAAATCAGTGGAAGGTGGGATTATAATGTGTTTTCATAAAGAGAATCAAACACCTCCATGTTGGTGGGAAGGTAAAACTTAAGAGCAGTCTCCTTTACTAATTATTTCACTTTAGTAGTTTTATTTTGTTGATAACAATGCACAATAAATAGGGGTATATAAGAAAACTAATATTTGAACTACAACTTAAAAGGAAAGTGGCCTATCGTTGTGGGATGGATGAAATTAGAACACAAGTCTATCTTTATGGGACGGAGGGAGTATATAATATAATTATTGGGTTGTTTTGGCGACATTAGAGGCAGATTATTATAATTTCGAGGGGCTTCACTGCATACATTATCTCGCTTTAAATTACAATGCTTCCACCCAAACCCGAAGACTGTAGCTAAGCTTGTAAAACAGTGTCCTGTAAGCCAGGTTCTTTGTGAGATTGGTGATTCGACTAGATTTTATTGCGGACTGTTTCTTTCTAGAAAATGCTGTAGATTCACCAGAAAAGAATTGCACACGTAGAGTAATTTGAAGAAAATATGTCAGAGTTTTGAGCTTACTAAGTAGCTTCATTAAAGCACGAGATTCCTTTTTACATGATCACCTGCTGAAAAGTTCCAATATCTAGTCACATCAAGGACCAGATCTCAATCGCTTTTGAAAATTCCTTGCTATCATTACTTGCTCTTATCGGGCTGTAATTGGGTATTTGTATTTTATTATTGTCAGGGTTAAACCTTGTAGTAATGGGCTTAATAATAAGTTATTTGGTTGTTGCTAACTGCATTCTTGACCTGTTGCTCAGGTTTATTACCAACTGGAGAATTTGAGCCGAGCCAATCCCCCTTACAAGTCTGTTGCTGCCCTGAATTGTATAGTTCTTGGCTGTGCAAATATTTGGGATGTCGATCGGGCTTATCAGACATTTAATGCAATTGATGCTTCATTTGGATTGACTCCTAATATCCATTCATACAATGCTCTAATATGTGCCTTTGGGAAGCTCAGTAAGGTAAAACTGATGCATGCCATTGCACCCTTCTCTCTCTCTCTTCTGGAAGTCTGTAACATTTATACTATGTCCTGTGGAGGCTATCCCATTCTACTTTCGTACAACAAATTGGTGCTAAAATAGCTCAAATCATATTCTTTTTTCTTTTTTTTTTTCCTTTTTTTTTTCTTTTTCTCCCCCTTCAGTCTTCTTGTAGCAAAAATAACTAACACTATGTTCCAAGGTATAAACATTGATGTTCTCCTCAGCATCGGATCATTTCTGTTGCTTTGTAGTGCATTATAATGCATATTTCATGACCATCTCCAATCATTTGGAATTTGATACTAGCAAATTATGTCAAAATTAAGTGGGAATAATGGTTTCTCAATGGTCTTGATGCACACTCTTGTAGTGGAAGTGCATAAGAGATCGTTGATGAGAATTGGAGAAATTCTGAACTCAGAACTTCTACTGTGGTCTCTAACATGATTGCATGCTTCTCTTGAAATAATAAATCTACACAATTCCTATTCTTATTAAATTTTCTTTGCAGAGTGATGAAGCTGTAAAGGTATATGAGCACTTTCTAGGCCTGGGTATAAAACCAAATGTGACAACATATTCTCTGCTTGTCGATGCTCATCTTGTCAAGCGAGACTCTAAAGCTGCCATTTCTGTGATCAGTGACATGGTGCGTTGTACTTACTGTTATTAATATGGTGCCACTGAATTTGCTATTTTTCTGTTTCATCGTTTGCCATTTGTTTCTTATATTTGGTATCCAATATTCTTGAGCAGGTAAGTGCAGGATATGAACCATCAAAGGAAATTTTGAAAAAAGTCCGAAGGCGATGTGCTCGAGAGATGGATTATGAAACTAATGATCGAGTAGATTCCTTGGCCAAAGATTTCAAAATCAGAATGGGTACAGAGAATAGGAGGGATCTGCTGTTTAATCTCAACTACAGTACAGAGTATGCGGGATAGTAAGTTCACTGAAGCATTAAACTTTCACTTGCACCAGCGGAGAGGACATATCCTTGTAGCACATTCTTTAGCAGTTTCGATTCACCACCATATTAATTCTAGGCACCCCCACCCCATCTCTCTCTCTCTCTCTCTCACACACACACACACACAAAAAAAACACAAAAAAAGGAAATTCAGGATTTCCCGACTTCCGTTACCCCGTAGGGTTTGTAGTTCTGCTTCAATTTGGAGTATGCTTGTATGGCGTTGATTTGTTCTGCTACATTCTCAGGTATGCACAACTTCTGTTTGGTGCACCGATGGTCTAGGTCACCAAGTACTCTCAAGTAGTCTGCTGTATCCATTTGGTGAATCTTCCTCCACTCTGTAAATTATGGATCCCAGTTAATTCAAGTTTTGACGGGATGAACATCGCATGTAGCTTCTTTTGCAGCTATTGAATTGCCCGCTCCTTTTGTATTCGTTTATGGTATTTTTAGAAGAGCGAGAGCATAGATAATTTGTACTGAGATGTGATTTAGGCCAGGGGTCGATGAACAATATTGTAGTGAATGCAAGTTCAAATAATATATACTAACTTGTTTTTTCTTAAATGATAACGGAGTTTGATGTCCTTGCCAATATTTAAAAATGTTTTACCTTTCAGTTCATTTCGTCAAACCCTGATAAGGGTCAAGAAGTCAAAATCAATTTGAGTCGGTTAAAATCATTTTTCCCCTTTTTTTGGGTTAATTATGACATTTTCTAAATGTTAACATGAATTCTAATGAGTTAACAAGCGAAAGTAAATTATTATAATTGTATAACAGTGTTTTGAAAATTATATTTAAACGTTTTATTCGTCATCTTTAACAGTTTTTTCTGCAATCAAAATTTCAACAAATTAAATCAATATTACTCACACATTTTCTATAAATATTATTTTTTATATTTACTCATAACTTTTTTCCACTTTATTGCGCATTTCAAATAAATATCTAACAATTTTCAACTAAAAAGCTAAAAGAATAGGCACAGGAAACGAACCCGATGAAAAAATAGACTCTTTTTTTTTGTCAAAATTATACTTGGCCCGATATATAATTAGGGAACATTCAGAATGGAAATTAGTAGAAAAAAATTAGGCTGATTGCGGATGGAGTGTTTGCTTTTTATTTTTTATATTATTTTCCTATATTTTTAATTTTTTTTGTTTTTGTATTTAAATAAACAATTATATAAAGGTAATTTTACCCAAAATCCTCAACTTTTCACAAGGGTAAAATTGTTTTTTTATAAAAATTTTATGGTGTAAATAAATGAAAAATATCAATTGGACTTGAGGAGAGATTTTCTCAAAAATTGAACACCTACGACACCGAAAAAGTTAAAGGTTATGGACGTAAGGGGAAAATGACCCTTTCTGCAATCCCTAGCTTTCATATGAATGAATGCACATTTGAAAAAAGGAAAAGTACAATAATCAAAGCAAATTTATACGATAATCATTCCAATTCTCACATACATGTGTAATTCACTAATTCTAAATGCCACAAATTAATTCAAAATCCACGAATTCGAAAAAATTGAACAATTCCAAAAAGATGAGGCAAAATGTTAAAGCGAAAAAGGAAGTAGAGGAAGAAGAAGCACAAGAAGAGCAAGAACAAGAACAGGACGGAGTCTCCGTACACTCGTCTTGCAAAATCGCCAATTCATCTTTCCGGAAGGTAATTTCTTTTCTTTCCATTTTTTTGTTTCCGTATATATGTTGATTGCGTGTAATTAAATATGCGCGTTTCTGTGCTCTTTATGGAGTATAGTAAATTTGTCGATTCAAATTTGTATATTTCTGTTTACTTCATTGAATTGAGTTTCAGGACAAATCGGATGTCGAATTGGAGCTGAGGCTTTTAGAAGCTCTGGAAATCTATCCTCCCGCCAAATTACAAGGTAATTTTTTAACTGGTCTCTGTTTCTTATTAGTTCATTTCAGGTCTTATTACGCTAAAATTATATAGATTACTGTGCATAAGTTGATGTTAATTCATGCATCAAACTTTTTAATAAATCATCTGTATTATCATTTATCTTTAAGCGATGGATATGATGGTGAATAAACAAATGATCACTGTGATTCCGTGAGAAATTTGCTGAAATTCCCATCAAGGTTATGACTCTCGTTTGAATGTGAAAATGCATCTAATCATCATTAGATTTTTATTATTGATAAAACTAAAGTTTTCCTTTTTTTTTTTTTTTGGAGAAAATTAGTCCATTTTTGGTTTTGGAAGTTATGTGGTCTTTATATATGTTAAAAAGCTCCTGTGCCATAACAGTATATTTGAGTACTTCAAAGTTCTGGCTGGCTGACCTTAATTAATGTACTTGAGATGCTACAATGGTAAATGAAACACTTTTAGATAACTAAGTAAATACTTATTAAGTTTTTCCAGATTTGTTGGCTGATTATATAGATTCTTTCCTGTTGCAGGAATACATAGACACTTTGTGCTTTATGGTTTAACAGAATACTTGCGCAGAAGGTTAGTATGGCCATTCTTTCGACCCTATATTGATATTTTCTTGTTCTTGAATCTCAAGTGATGTTTTATAGCATCATTAAATTTATTTCTAAAATTTCCATGTATAGCACAATTATGAGTTAATTTCTGCAGTTTCAATCAGACATTTAGTGGTGATGACGTGCTGAAGTTGGTAGATCGTTTCTACAACTTAGAAATGGTGGTAAGTTCTCTTCCAATTTATCAAACATTGGACAATTGGAAATTAGATTTTTGGTACAAAGAGCAAATCTTGCTGTCACCCATTTATTAAATTGTGCCTGTGTTAGTTCATATAAGCATAAGCTTTTAGATGCGGTGGTTAAATAGTACTAGCCTTGAACATCAGGATTTGCTCCTCGTGAAAATCTGGTAGCTTTCACTTGAATTTTATTAGTATATTTCAGTTATCATGTCGAGAACAAGTGCTTAACTCCTCACTTATGCAACTTCACCGAAAGTTATTCAGAGCCATCAATTTACTAGAAATGATCTAGCACCAGTTGTAATGGTACCAAACAGTGATGTGGAATAATATCAGCCACTCTTGTAAGCACATCATCACCCCGACACATCACATCAATGGCTGATATGATGCCAAACTACCTGTCTGGTACTGTAATAGTGCCAGAGATCTGGCGTTATATCATTTCTAATCAATTTACTATGAATAATATGTCTATAGATGACTTTTAACTGCAATTATTTGCTCAACCTTGCCCTTTAAGAATGAAGCAAGGAAAGAAACTCATACATAAGCAAGATGTACAATGCAATTGTAATTGTATAAGGCAGCGCTATTTAAGTTCTCTGTCATGTCATGTTGGTAGCTTATTTCGGTGTAGAACTTGGATTTCTATACATAAAATACTGTTTGTTCTGATTTATCTTATTTGATGTTGCAGAAACCAGATGACGAAGACACTGACATGCTGAATCAGGAGGAAGATTTTCGCTTGCCACAAAGTTATTTCGTAAAAGAAGAATCTTAAACAAGAAATCCAATTACAGTCATTTGTTTATGTTGTTGATAAGTCATGCTTGCTAATTTTCATGAGGATTCCAACTTGTACTGTGATTTCACTTCTGATTATATATTGACAATAAATGGTTTCAGTACCGGATACTCGAATCTTTTAATTCTTGATGGCATTTGACACAAATAAATGGAGGAATGTAAGAACTCGAATATGATTATGATTGCATTAGAATGTAATGACCCCATCCCTCTTGATTATGGATTGGCACCACCGGTAGTAACACACCTTAAGCAATTTCTGGACCCGTTTCCACAATTAACTCGTATCGATAGTTGACTAGATTGTATGATATTACCATGCACAATAGATATGATTATTTTGGAAAATTAAAAGGTTAGAGAAGAAAAGAGCAATATAATTTGATACGGATTAAAAAAAAAGAATAGGGAATATCTTTTTAAGATGGAGGGATTATTATTTATCACCAATGGTAGATATATTCAATTTATTAAATTAAATTTATTATTTAATGTTAGCGATAACTCTGTTTAAAAATAATAGGACCAAAAAGACATCCACTCCTCTCGGCCATTGCCCATCTATGATCATCGTGTGCTAGATTCTGCCCCAAACGTTGCATCTGACGTTTTTGCCATAACGAATGACGTATGCATAGGGATGCAAACAAGCATTTCCTTGTCAATTGAAGGATGTTGTAGTAATGCCTGAGTCGCAACAATCAATCAAATCAAATAACAAAAAGAAACGAAAGAAATCAGGACCATCAAGGATAATCGGTTCTTACAATGTCATGTGTGACAATCAATGACGCTCAACATGAGCAGGCAACAAACAACAATTCGATAACCAATACAATAAACAATTATGGAAAACCAAAACGAAGCCCCCCACCCCCCAAAAAAAAAATGGATAAATAAATTAATGAATTCCAACAAGCTCCTTTGAAGGGGAAAAGAATCTTCTTTTGCTCTTGAACTCGGCTACGTGCTTATGCAGCTGGCCTTCGTCTAAAATCTACAATTTCTAAAATTTCTGATTGCATCTTCTTCTTTATCGGGATGGAATCTTTCTTCACCAATAATGGACCAGCTGAACTCCTCAAGGAGATCTTTTCCAGCGGCTTGTATCCTGATGTGCATTTCAAATTCTGATTTTACTAAACACGTGTTTAACGTAATTCGACTAGACAGTTCATACTTTAGAGGTCATATAAAGCCCCAAACTTGCTGGTTCTAGACGACTTAAACATGCCATCCATACCCTCAGACTTTTGAAGAATAATAATATCCCTCTAGCACTATATGGAAACTGGAATGGATCAGAATTTTCACTCAGAGATGCAAAATATATATCATTAGGTGTATAAATCGACATTCAGGAAAAGAAAAGAATGACTCTTATCTTCATTTTTATGTGAGGTATTCAGGAATTACCAGAGTTAAAAAAGACTGGACGGTCCTAGGAATGGTGGAAGCTTTCCTACCAGAAAAAGATCATTTTCTCACAAATGCCTTCTGGCATACCAGTAGCCGTTGGTCGCTACCATTCGCGAGATCAATTACACGAGCTTCCCAACGGAGCTGTGTAGCAAGGGAACGAGCTTTCTCTACAGGACCAATCTTATCAGAAATAATGATCCATCCCTGCCAATAATCACATAATATTACAAAGAAAACTTGAGAGCTAAAATCAAAACTTTGGCACACATAAAGATAAACTATTCAAGTTGCAGCAAAATTTCCATATAATTATATACTGGGTACTGAAACAACAGAGTTCAATGAATTACCTCGGGCCTCAGGATGCGATCCATCTCAAAAAGTAAGTTTATCATGCTGCATCCCTCTGAAGCAAGATGTGAGAGGAGTCCTTTGGCATGCAGCATGTCATATGTACGAGGGTATGTTGGGAAAGCTTTACACCTGTGCTCAATTGTAAGAACAATAAGATCAACACTCTATAAAATCTGATGGAACGACCTAATAGTCCACTCGAAAAGAGAAACAGTATGCAAAAACAAATGAATATGAGAATTCATTATATGCAACTGACATCAAGCATCTCATTTCAAGATGCTGTGAGAGAGCATCAGTGATAAACTGTTGAGAAAGAAGTCAACTTCTCACTTTTTGGAGGGAAAAAAAAATTTGTTTTGTTGTAATAACTGGAGTTCGTGAAGTTTATTTAAGTCAGAGAACATTTGTACATGTTAGAAGGATTCCAGTATAGTATGGCATAATTTCTCTCATAATATTGTATTATTACATTAATAAATTTACTGTTTTGTAGAATCTAAATCAAACAAGTGAACATGTAAAACAACGTCAACGTTTGATGTGTGGGACTTTT
Organism: Nyctanthes arbor-tristis; assembly: GCA_963692815.1. Lineage (NCBI taxonomy): Eukaryota > Viridiplantae > Streptophyta > Magnoliopsida > Lamiales > Oleaceae > Nyctanthes > Nyctanthes arbor-tristis. The sequence continues at coordinate 12,215 of CAVNYN010239140.1, read as the reverse complement.
CAGGGATCGTATTTCTTAAGCATGTTCTTCTATTAACTGGAACATGATGTCAGACTAAGCCTGCATGGGGCTGCCAACAGAAAAAAATATGAGACTTAACTCAAATATACATCTGGAAAGGGCCATTATAATTAACATATTACCAGTCATGCAAAACACCTGCAAAACCTCGATCAAGGATGACAGGAAGTGTGTTCCAAGCACCAAGGGGTACAACATTCATCAACCACACTGACTTTCTTGCTTCCAGAAATGCAGCATTTAAACCTCCGTAATGGGCATTCATGTCCATCACATTCCGAATCATGTTATATGGAGGTAATGGATCTTCATCACCTGGCCTCTTTGGGTGGTCAGAGAAAATCAAGGGTGAAAGCAATGACCAATAATTTCTTAAAGCAGACCGCCAAAACTCTGAGTCGTCAGAGAAATCTTCAGGATCAACTCCTGCATGCTAGTTGCTTCAATTTACTAAAAATATCTAAAAATGGATTTTACTAAGTCGTGTAGCTTGAAAGTGAAGACAAACCAAGCATAATGAGGTTTTAAATGATATAACTTACCATGAACTTCAAGCTCAGCTGAACTCAGAGAACCAGAGGACCTCTTCTGAATTGGGACCCAGCGTCTGCTCTTTGTTCCACTTATACAATGTACCAGTGGTAGATAATTTGATTGGACATCCTCCTTTTGACAAAGAGGGATAGTACTCTGCTCGCTAAAATCAAGAACCAAAAGCGTAGAAAGGGGTTCAGGGATATTGGATGAAGTATATTAACAAAAAATTGGGAGGATGAGGAAAGGGAGATGGGGCAGTGGGTTTGGTGGGGGTGAAGATAAAGGTAAAGAGAGGCAGGGTAGGGTAGGAGGAGGAGAGATCAAGCATCACCAGTCGTCTTACCTGGATGTGTAGCACTGAGCATCTGTAGTTTTCTGCCAGACAAAAGTATCTTCTTGCTGAGCCAAAAAATTCCAACATAAATTTTTGGTGAATTCTTCGAATGGTGTCAACATGCTTCCCTGTTTTGAGCCCGAGCTACTTCCTTGCTTCCTGCTTCTAGGTGAGGTTAAAACAAAATATGCTCCTGGCTTGAGTAGCCTATCAACCTCTATAAGAAATATCCCATCTGATGGATGAAATAATTGTTAGTACAATGAAAAGTACATCTCCTTAGTTAGTTCCATTGTAGGCCCAAAATAAGAAATAACTCACCGGATGGATGAAATTATTATTAGTACAAGGAAAGGTGCAGCTGCGTAAATTAGTTATGTACTTTCATCTAGGCCTATGCTATTTTTCTGTTTTTATTTCAAAATAGAAACAGAATGAACATAAATGACTTATGAGAACTGTGCAGTTAGGTTTGTGAAATATGTTAACATAAATTATCTATCCAATTTTTGTTTTGGAATAGAATTAGAACTAGGGTGGAACACCAGGGACAAAAACACCTACTGGCACGGTCCCAACATGCCTTGAACACATGTCGTATGTTCTACGTGTAAACCCAGTATTTTAGGAAGATGGCTGAACCTATTTTACAAATTTTGGAATCTTAGGGCATAATGTAACTATCAAACCTTTGTGTGAAAAATTCACAATAACGTGATGGAACTAGTACAAAACTTCATATCAAATTTTTTTTATATCCATAGTATGAATTTTCAATGGAGGAATTTGAATTTTGCTGGCTCCAGAAGGTTGCTAATATAATCAAAAGTTATTAACAGATGGACATCCCTGGAAACAACAAGAAGTTTACCAACAAATAACAAAATCAAAGTTAAAATTACCAATTTATTTCAATTGATAAATCTTGGTTAATGTAGACTCTGCTCATTCCCGTTCTCAGCTGTGTATGTATACAGTCTTAGGTTGGTCATTGGAATAAACATAAGCAAACCAACTTGTGGCAAAGTATTATTAAATATGGACAATGATTTAAGTAGCAACCCCAATTTCCCATGAGATAGTAACTGCATTTAAAAAAGTGTTTATTACCAGACACATTCAAAAAGAGGAACTATCTACCCTAAGATAATATTAAGCCAAATGTGCTAGATATCCATGGATCGTTCTGGGAATCTTAAAACCTGCTATTCTATATTCCTAGAATATCTAAACTTGACCGCATTTCACAAAGATACCTCTCCCCCCCCCCACCAACCAATGCATGTATCATGTATGTATGTGCATTTCTGAGCCTTTTTTCATTCTCACTACTCCAGTGACAACAGTCCATGTTATATAAGGGAAACTTTCTTATTTAGATGATATTCATAGAATATACAATTTTCTTCTGATTCTTTAGGCATTCAAAAAGGATGGTTATTTTATTATCTTCACGGGCTATTCTGCTTCACAAGGCCTTATTTTTTGACACACCCACACATGCATGCATGTGCACCGGTGCACAAAAACTCAGTTTCACGTATGCATAAATATTTTATTTTTATTTTTTTATTTTTTCCTTTTTGCTTAATACATAAATTTAGCTTGATGTAGAGTCTCTCCTTTATATCCTATTAGGTATGAAATTATAACTGTAGCCTCATGGAGGAACTTCTTGACAATATTTTAAGAGAAAAACCAAACATATTTTGCAGAACTTAGTTCCTTCTCAAGCTGCTTAACATTGTACCGAAAATCCTATCTGAATTATTTGTATTCCACTTAATATCCTTGTGTTTAGAATTTGATCCATAGTCCTTTCCAGTTAGTAGTCCAAAGCCTATGCATTGCTAGATCAGATGTGTTTTTATCCTTGTTTACTTCAAGCTGCTATTGTCATGATTGTTCAGGGCCGAACTTCATAATCTTACAACTCTTATGCAGTTAGATACAACTACTATCATCTATCAAAAATCGTATTTGATTTTCACTATAAAAAAGCACCAAAGGACATCCCGAAAGACAGATCTTAAGTATTTAGCTCTAAAACAAATATTTCCCTTCTAGCGAGTGTGAATGCCAATCCTAATGTGCATGCATCCTGCTGAGCATAGGACCTTAGTGCCCGCACGTATATGAACTTAAAGGCCAAATGTAACAGTCAAGAAAGTCATTGCTTGATGAATAATAACCAAAAAAGCTGTATGGTATAAGACAACATGTGTGAAAACAACACTCCCAATAATCTCTAGTGATTTCCAATTAATTGATTCTCTTGTGGGATTACTAATATATGTCCAAAAACTAAAAAAATGTTACATTAACTTGTGTTTCTATGATGCTTGGCTAATGATTTGCAGTTCATTCAAATTTCACTATTAAATGTAAATATAGTTGGAAGTATGGTTTGGCAAATTACAAACAAATACTTCTTAGATGATCATATGTGTTATAATTTTATCTGTTTAGACTCCTTCGCGAATTATAGTTCGTTGCAAAAAATTTAATTAACTTTCAGAATGTGCCGCATTTTCAAAGAGGAAAGTGATATTAGCAAAAAAACCACCTAGATCATTGAAAATAAAACTCAAACCAGATTTCACAAAAGTGAAATATTGAATAGAAGTCAGGCTTAGAAGATTCTTTTCCCAAGTAAATGCTACTTGATACATAAGAATATGTGCATGAAATGCCGTTATTGGCATAAATTATTAAAATGGAAAGAATATTCATAGTGATTACTGAGTAGCCAAAAAAATCAACTAGTTTTGCATCATAAGCTCCAAATGAAGATTTTCATAAATTAGCTACTTTGCATCATAAAGACATAAACAAATGAGGATTGAGCCCATGGAAGGTTTCTAGTTTTGTTTTAAATGGAAATGGATCAAACCATTTTAATCCATACATTATTTACACTTGTTTCATTTCTCTTTCAAAACCAAACTAGAAACCTAACATGTGCTTACTCAGGAAAGGCAAAAATAGTTGTAGGGCACAAAAACAACTATACCTTTATCATCCCAGATAATGCCACATTGAGCACAGTGGACCATGCCGTATGACAAGGATGGAAATGGGAGTTGTCTTGCAATGAAATTGCCTATGATTGCTGGAAGACCTCTCTCAAGCGCTACCTGAACTTGGCTACCTGTTGACTCATATGATGCCAGACAAACAGGCATTAACTTTAGGGAGAGCAAATGGGCACCAAAGCTACCAAATCCGCAGCCAATATCTAAAACAGTCTGCACCTGAATTTCAGCAATAGGGAATTCAATTCAGGTAATAGCTCTATCATACATAATTTTCAACAGAAAGAAGGAAAAAAATATAATTTTGTCAACTGTAAAATAAATTTAAAGACTACTAGAGAACTCCTATGATGCTCGGACCCGGGTACGGGTATGTATCTGAGTATTGAATGCTTCATTTTAAAATATTTAGGATATGGGGGCACGGCTAAAGAGCATCCAAATTTTAGAAAAAATATATGAATCCTGCACATAAACTTGAAATTGACTTTGGAAATTCATATTTTGATAGTTTTATGTGCATTTTAGGGGATAAAAGGGATCTTCTCTTGACCTTAATGATACAAAGAATTTTCTTTTCACTTAAAAGGATCCGAGAAGGATCCCATACCCTTATTCCATATCCGAGTGTCCGGCACGGGTACTTCTCCTAAAGTGAAGGGTCCGAGCAAGAAAGCAGAACTCACTACATTTTCTATCAAGAGGGAAATATGGCAAAACTTAAGATACAGATAGCCTTGTTCTAATAAGCTATTTCGTGCTTACACTTTGAGATGCTTCTCAGATAAGAATTCCATTTGAGGCCATGAAGCTTATGCAGTGCTACCGCAATCAGGGCTTATGCTACGACTTCCTAATGCCTAAGCCTGAAGACTAAGCCTTATGGTGGTCAGTGACAAAGGTTTGCGCTAACTTGGCCACTTCTCCAGTCATTTTAATAATTTTATTGCTGATTTATTTTAACATTAAAAGTTTTAAGATTCTTTTTTCATAATTTCTTTTTTCTGAAAAAGATCTTTTATCTGCCTTTAAAGGAAATTCATCATTGAATATAGTCACGATTACATAGAATCAGTAGTAGATAATACAAGAATCAAATATATTGGGGATCACCTATAAGATCTTAGTAGTTAGTAGTGATGATATGGAATTGTTCTATGATGTTTCCTCTTCTAATTATAAATTACCATATTGAACTTTATTGTATAGGTCATAAAAGTTAAACTTTTCATTGTTATTTCTTAATTATAGATTATCAGGCTACTTCTCGTTTGTCCAGAGAATATTCTCTAACTTCTCTATAATTGTGAAATATATTCATTGGTTTGTATAGGATACCAATTATCTTGGAGGCATAAAGCCTTTCCTTGGGAAAGTGATATACCTTAATACCCTATTTAGCCTTTTTAATTATTGCATATCGTGAAGCAAAACTTACACCAGCTTGGAGAAATTCAGAGTCACCTCCCAACCCTATCATCTCTGCAATCTGGTGAGAGTAATCTTTGACGTCATCGATAATCATTCCATCTTCTGAGTGAAAAGAAATTTGATTTTCTTCCAGCAACATTAGCCTAGAGAAGTTGATATTATAAACGTTAACAAGAATGATCAAAACTTTAGTATTGGAATGAACATACTAAATAGTTTAAGTGGGCATGTTTTAATCCAAGGCTTTTGACTTTTGCTATTCTTTTATTTATAGGAGTTTCCCTCCAAATGGCTCTCAATTACTCCAATAAGAATGCTAAACTTGGATCAATAAAAATTACCTTTTTGTCATGCTGCCAGATGAAAGGAACTGATCTTTTCCTAGCTTTACGTTTCCACTCCATATAACATCTCTACCAATGGGCCAATTCAAGGGAATCTTATAATCCTTTGGGGGACGAACTAAACACTGTTGTTGATCTTGTGATACTTCACAATGCCGATCAAACTCCTCTCCATATTTAAAACCAGCCAACAAATTTGCAGATACATTATAGCAAGGAACATAATTTTCTTTTTCCTTTCCGCAAAGATTAAAAACCTTCACCCGATTAGCTCCCAGACTCCCCAACTCCAAGTAATCACTCACTGCTTGCTCTTTTAGCCTTCTGTAGTTTGTATAAATGTTGTGTCTAACGGAAGCATCGACCGAATCACGTACAGTGGAAGAAGACGATCCCAATAATGCGATCAGAATGAAGAGACTTGTTAGACACCAAAGCAACCAGTTGAGTCTTGGTCTAGGGCCGAAAAACAGGTGTAGTTTTTTAACCCAGGAGCTTCTCATGTCCAATTACTGCAGTCCTCTTTAACAATTATGAAAAACCACTATGTATGATCCACTCCTCAAATTCAATCTCCAAATACTCCAAAACAGTGACCTATAGTCAGATACAATATTTCATATATTGTTGGATCACCGCCACAAGTAATCTTTACCAGCATTGAGAAGCTTGTGTAAGCCTAAGCTAAAATTATAAAATCAGCATAGAATATCCATATAATCAACTAATTATGCCAACAAAGATCCTAACTTTACCACACAATTTTTGGTAATCTGCTGCTAAACCAACCAAATTCAGATCAAGGAAAGCCCTGCTTCCACTATTGATTATTAATTAACTGCCACCCCTACTAGAAAGATGCAAAAATTTGAAACCCAATCAATGCCAATTATGAAACAACAGAACTGAACATGCAGATCAAATCAACCTGCAGTACGACATCAGAAATGAAAAATATATATCAAAAGGCAAAATTAAGGAAATAAATAAACACCAGATCAGATCGGATCCAGAGCACATTGTAACAGAATCAACATTAATTATCAAAGCAAAAACAATGAATAATTGTAAGGCATGCATTAATTTGTTAGGGTTTATGCGTACTCACTTAATTGAAGCATATACACGTACGTATAGGAGGGCCGTTATGCAGAAGTAGGATTCGCCATTAACATTTAGTGATAGTGCTGACTGCATTTTGTTTTCTGTAGGCTGAGTTTCTAAAATTATTTTAAAGGTGGGAAAGGGGAAAATAGAAAAAGAAAAAGAAAAAGAAAAGAAGAAAAAAGGCAATCAAAAGTAGTGATGGCAGCGGGTCGGGTTTGGTGCGGATTGGGTCCGCCCCATCCCGACCCGTGAAGGATTTTGCCCTGCCCGTCCCACTTGGCGGCCCGTCAAAATTCGGGGCGGATCGAGTCGGGACGAGTCACAGAAGCGGACCAGGTGAGGATTTCTGACCCATTTAGCATTTTTTAATATATTATTTATTTATTTTTAATTGTTTTAATTTAAACGGGGTGGGGCGGTTCGGGTCAACCCCGACCCGCCCCGCTAACCCGCAGGGCGAACAATTTTTGCCTCGTTTGGTTCAGGGCCCTACGGGTTTTCGGGCGGATCGGTTCAAATTGCCATCCCTAATCAAAAGAACAATTTTAGGGAAAATTTCACATGAGGTTACCAACTTCAAAGTTCATTTCACATTGATCATTTGTTCATATCCCGACCAATAAAATTCTTCATTACGTCACACGTAGCTGGCCTCATTTATCATTTTTTTCCCAAAAGGAGCCTCATTTTTCATTTTTTTATATTTCAAAAGAATTTATCATTTTTAATTGAATTATAATTTATTTCATATCAATATGCCTCATTTATCATTTTAGTAATATAAATTGTTACTAGTCTTTTTAATAGATGAGCCTTCAATTATAATGAATAATTGTTATTCTAAGATTAAATAAATGATGTTTTGAAAATTGAACAATTATTAATAAACAAATGGTTAAAGAAGTGGAGTTAACTAGTGAAACTATATAAATTAATTAGATTAAATGTACATGGATGCACTCATATTCTATATTTTATAGAGTTCGCTATACAACTATTTTAATAGATTTGATTTTGATATTTCGAATTATTATTTTGACTTTCCAGTTAATAATTGGCAAAACATTGGATACTGTTATATAGAGTTTCAATATTACTGACCAACCCTGTCTACAATGTCAAAACTCAAGATGAGATACAAATACAAAGTTGAGTGGTTGCTTTGTAAACAAAAATGGACTCGGGTGATGATGTTTAAATCTTTAAAGTTGATGACCAACATAAATCTGAAGGGTAAAATGAATGGCCTCCATCAAATTTTACATTTTATATAAATGAATAATAATATAATATATAACAAATTATTATTAATCATGCATAGTGCGTACCCTCGTTATTTATTGATTGAAGCACTCACATAGATGTTTTTTTCTTTTTGGAAAAATAGTATCATGTTATTTCTACACAAATCTAAAACATAGCCTTTTAAATTTGACAATAACATTCTAAGAACCTTTCTCTTATGGAAATAATAATTTGGACAGTCATATTTTGTCGTTAAATAGTCACTTTTGGTGCTCATATCCGACGTACTTGTATAATCTATTTAGCACTTATCACTCTCATTTAGCTCATTCTTCTTTAATTTGATGGTTACATAAATCCACCACCTAATTATCCAATGGCTATAATTTATCTCTAGAATATATATATATATATATATATAACTAACAATTTAAACAGAATATTCTTTAAAAAAAAGAAAAAAAAAAGACAATCTGAACAGAATATGTATAGTTTTTGTTAAGAGAAATAGCAGCTGGTGTATAAAATATCCTGGAGGAATATATCCTAGAGGCCCTTTAGTTTCACTTTTCTTTCTTTCTTTTTTTTTTCTTCAAAAAAAGTAACTTGACTCGAAAATCCAAGTTCGTGTTACAATTTAATGATATGAAAAAGAAACTATACACAAGAAAGGAGTGAGACAAGAAAAGGAGTGAGACATATAATGAGCCCCTATACATCTTTTCACTTTCTTTTTTTCTATTTTCTTGAACTTAATACATAAAATATTAATTGAATGGATTAAAGTCTTATTAATTAATGCATTTATGGGGTGTTAAGCCATCGACTTCTTAATACTGTGAAGGGGGGCCTGCATTATATCATATGTTCAATGGAAAAGTTTTTAACAGTGAAGGACGAATACATGTTGGAATTAAGGACAGATGAACCTAAATAATTTGTGATCATCCTAACCTAACATAAAAATCCACATCCTAACAATGACAATTGATGGAGGCACCCAATTAAGGAAATCTTTTGAAATATCATGTGTAATAGAGATGTGAAAGAAACAAGACATCAAATGATACACATCCCACTTGTCCAACTATAAACATGAAATTAAAGGTAAGGTTGGGGTGGGTTAAATTTATATATTCATACTTCTCTTGGGTCTACAAAAAGAGCCCCATTTGACGAGTTTCTTGTCAATTCTTGGAGGGTATTTGTCTCTTCACTTTTCAATGCCTTTATGCACCACATATCGTTGGGACAAGATAGCAATTTCCAATTGGGTATGTAAGATTTTAACTTGTCACCTCCTCCAACTTCTGTGACGATTATCTTGCAATCTTTGGACCCCTTAGCGAAGTTGTGCACATATCTGCAGAGTGTTTTCACCAATTTTCCAGATGATGGGCCTTCACCAAATAACCCATAAATGAAGTAGAATCCAAAAGGGTTGAAGAGATCAGGCATTAAGGGCACTTTAATGAAGGGTAGTACCCTATTTAGGACTCTTGTACCCTTAGCATGCAAGAAGCAAGAAATGGGAGGTTTCTCTATCCTTAGCTTGAAAAGTTCTCCACTGTTCCAAACACTTAGCATGGCCCAACTACTCGGAATCCTTCCGTCTTGGCCAAACTTATCTTTGGACAAATCACCTGTAACTTAGAAGAAATAAATTATAAATTCGTCCTAATTAATATCTATATGACGAATTAAAAATGAGATTTGATGTAAAAGGGGGAGGGTACGTATATATGTTGGAAAACGTAACTTGAATAGATAAGTTCTTCCTACATTTAGTACAGTATATGTTTAAATGTTTGAATGGGATAAATCTAACATCACCTTCATGAAGGTAGGCAACCCATGTGCCCAAGCTTAGCTTGTTCCTCAATATTCTGTCTATATCATGGGGGAAGAATTCAGTGGAACTCATGAAATTTCTATACAATAACTCAGCTTGTTCAATCTTGAGCTTCACTATTTCGACATTTGCCGGACTGGAAAACGTCCCATAATCGACTGGGTGCACAAGTATCTCTGGAGTTCTGAACTTGAGGTAGCAGAGCTTGCCGACAAAGAGCTTTACTGAGGCTGCATTGTCTTTTTCAGTAGCCATATAAGCATAATCTACCTGATTTGATATGAACCATTCTTCTATTTGAAGCACTAATCTTGTACCAATCCCTTTTCTTCTATGCTGTGGAGAAACCCTTAGCCCTAAGATATACCCTACTTTTGCTAGGTTCTTTGCTGGGTTGTGAACTGTTACAACCTTTATAGAGCCTTGAATGACCCCTACTATCTCTTTATTCAACTCAGCAACCTAAAGAACAAAAAAACTTTAATTATCAAGTTTGACATGCAGTACATGACACGACTCTCAAAACACATTATCTCTTCTTTAGTACTTGAATAACAAATATATAGTATGTTATAAAAAGAGTGATACGTACGTACCAGCATTTTGTACATCGGGCTATTGCGAATTCTACAAATGGGGTCACCCATAGTATCTGTGAAGATAAACACATGCTCAGCTGGCCCTACCTCACATCTTCTTTCAAGATCTTCCATTCTAACTCTATCCCTTTGCCCATTGTAGCTTCTTATCTCAATCTTTTCATCATCAAGTGCCATTGCAATATATATACATACATATATATATGGCTACATATATTTATATTTAGTATCTATTCACCCACCCATACCCCTACCTTACCCACCCTCTCAGATTACATAAACAATGAAAAAAAAGAAGTAAAATTCAGGGTTCTTTCCAAGATTGCGAGTTTTTCTGCTGCATAACAATTTATAGTCTATTCCATGTGTGTGTGTGTGTGTGTGTGTGTGTGTGTGTGTGTGTATGCTAAGAAATGTATCATATGATCATAGGGGTGCATATATATTTTTATATATATGCATGAATTTGGATCAGCGTTAGCCTCAGTTCACGCAATGATGAGAGAGAAAAAGGTGATTAATTATAGAATGTGTTTTTTCTCTTTAGCATTTGTAACAGTTTCTTAAAGCTAATTATCTAAACCTCGTTAGGATAACCTCAGGCTCACGACATGAGGCACGCCTAAGCATATGCATTGTTGGTCGTTTATCATTCGATATCCAGGATAATATGAATAATTAACGTACTAATTGTATGTACTTTGTACATCCATTGCTCTTCCGATCACAAACCTAATTAATATTCGTACCTATATATTAACAGTCGGCAAAACCCAAAAATATCTTGGAACCTAATCGTACTTTTGGGGTCATTATTATGTCGTACTTATTATTAGTTGCGATAAAGAAGGGATAATATTGTGTTCTTGATGATGTGTGTTGTGTGTGTGATTAAATTATATATCTTGTTAATTTGGAGTTTGTTAAATTATAAAAGGGATTTGATTTCATAAGAGGAAATCCATGTCCACTTGCACTGATATCATGTTTTATTTGTACTATATTGTGATATCTTGCTCTGTATTTAGACTCTATTATGGTATTGAGTGGTCTCTCAACTTAAAAACATTTGGATTTGGAAGTGAAAGTGAAAGTCAGAAACACCATTATAAACTTGTCTTGCATTAACCTTATAAATCAAGAATTAATAATTCAAATGCTAGCTAGACTCAACTAAATTAAGCACTGTTAGAGAATATATATATATACATATATATATGATCTATACTATTTTCTACATGGTAATTAGTAGATAATCCAAATATATCTCTTTATATATGTTTGACACATATGTGCCCAACTGAATAAAAAAATATATGCATATATATGATCTTAATTATGTCTTAATTATTCTTGTTTTCTATCATATAATTATTAGGCTAATTTAACGTACGCATATATATATACACACCACCTGAGCGAGCTCTGCTCGTGCGTATAAAATTAAACATGTGTAAAGAACAAAACTCGGTTAAATTCATCCATAGTTAAGTTATTTATAAGCTCTAATTAGAAACTAAAGATTAGTCAGAGTAATCCAAAAGGATCTATATATATATATAGTGCGCAGGGCAACATTTGTGAATTGGAATATACAAATTGATCACGATCATGACCATCGGCATCATTTCTTTAGCAAATAAAGGGGTCACAAAACCCTTGTAAGAAGTGTCATAATATATTGTCTTTTTCCTCCGAGATCGGAAGAGC
>CAVNYN010239138.1:0-10447 GCA_963692815.1 Nyctanthes arbor-tristis | reverse complement strand
AAGTTTCAAGGCCCATGCCATTTCTATAATTAATAAACTTGCTATTGCCAAGTGTATAAAACCCCACCAAAACACATATTTGCTACTTGAGAAGAGTCCCTTCCCATATATAGGAAAATCATAACTTAAAGGGCAAGGTTTTGAAGGTATTTTCCACTTAGAATTAAAGAAATCTTTGACAAATCTTTGAGGCGAGTAACCGATACCTTGATTTCTTTTCATTTTATGTTTTCATAAGACATACATGGATTTTTGGTGCATTGTCATTATGCAAAGAAATTGGTTTGTTACAATAGTATCACTAGTTAATGCCCTACCTGTTTTGAATCGCTTTGTGGAATATGACCTTACTATGTGGTCTTGGTCATTTTGGCTATGTGATATTCTTTATGGTATTATAGCTGTGTTATGTGGTCTTGGCCATTTTGAATTGATATTGAGTCATGTGCGCACCACGGGTAGTAGTTAACTAGTGATAGGGCCCTTTCGTGCATTTAAAGGTTTTGTGACGTTATATGGTTTTCTTTGAAAATGCATTTTTTAAACGAAAGGTGAATCAAAGTATTTTGTTACTCACGGAGTACGTGTACTCACTCCTCTATTTTCTACCATTTTGTAGATAGTGGAAGTAAGATATTAGCCAAGCAAGCCAAGGATCGGAGCATGCTTGCGGATGGAGGTGGATTTTGCATGTAGAAGGAAACACATCTTTGGAGTTATAAAATCTTTTTTGCCTATAAATGTACCCAAGAACTATACTTGAGTCTAGTACTTTTTCTATCAATAAGTATGTCAATGGAAAAAGTTTTGCATGGCTAAAAGTTAATAAATGAAATATTTATGTAGTCCTTTGTGTTCTTTGAATCTTTCTAAACTTAAATAAAGTCGTGCAAAGTGTTTGTTTTGTAAGTCACGTCCCTACTAATTGTACAAAAATGAAATTAAACCTAAAAGCTTCTGCTCTCGAATATGAACAATAATAATAACGTAGTAAATTGAGGGGGCGTGACAAGAAAAATGCTTATTCAACATCCAAATGGACCATATTTCCATTAGTCTCTAAATGTCTTTTGATGGGAAGAAGAGATTGAAAGAAAGAACTTGACCTCCACTCAAAAATCAAATCTTTGTACCAAAAATATTAGACATATATAAATTATAGTAAGAACGAAAGTCTATAAGATAAACACCCAAAATGGACATGAAACTGAGTGCTGATTCAACAATTAATTTCCAGAAAATACAGCTACAATAACGAAAAACAACATGCTTGATTAGAACTTAGGAGGACCTAAAGTGAACTAGGGCTTCATCAATGGAACATATTTAAATCTAAAGAGACTCTGCAAAGAATCAGGGTCCATAGTTGACTTACCTACACTATAGCCGGGCTTGAAACTTGAAAGGGTTCGAGTGTGCCAAAACTCAAGAAAATTAGTGGAAGCTTCAAAAGTTGGGACCTTAAATCTTTCTGGATTAATAGCGATCGGCTGGAGACGAGAATGGAAATCTCGGATTTAGAGATTCTTCACTTAGGCTTCAATTCGAGTCTTAAATTGGGAGTGGATTTAATAAATGGACAACTGAAAAATCCCACAGATTTGAGAATGCTCATCTGAAAACTTAGAAAAGCATAGGATCCCACATCACTTTCTAGTCTTTCAGGACTCTGAAGTCTATCCTACCAAAGAACGAAAAGAACAATTAATTTGAAGCCATGAAATTTAACTTAAATTGGACCATTTATGTTGTGCTTATAGATTTTAGTCAAATTTTCTAAGTTGTACCGCATTTGGGTTTCTTGAGCCTAAATTTGAGTGCAGTCAAGTAGTAATTTTAATGGGCTTGGGTTAAGGTCCAATGCGGTCCATTGACCACACTGGTCCTTTAGTAGCTTAGCTAGTGACTTTCATTTTCATAAAATATATACATATTTACTACACATAACTTCATAAAATTACTTCAAGCAACAAATTTCCTAATAACATTGATAACTAGTTTTTGTGATTCAAAATTTCAATCTAAACTAAAATTTTTAATTCACGTCACTTAACAATCTAAACCTTTTAACTCAAGCAAACCGTACATTAGGATAATTAATATTACAAAAAAAATATTTCAATAGGGTCTAGGACACCATGTGGCTTCGCCACTACAAGATGTGAATTATTACTGGGCAACAACCATGACCAATTTTTCCTAAGAAAAACTCAACTTTTATTAGGAGAGCTCAAAATTTGAGTTTGTATGCTAAAATGGACAGCAGACCCCAAGCCACAAATGCAAATCAATTTTGCTCCCCCTCCCCTTCTCAACAACACCACTACACATTTCAGAACCCACAGCCCACCAACCCCCAATTCCAACGACAGAGCCCATTTAAGATGAGTGTGGTCCATGGACCGCACTCAACTTCCGAGCGGTCCAGTTAAACTTGGGCCAGAATGCACTGGCCCAAGTAAAAAAATTATTATCTGATAGGCCCAAAGTAAAAAATAATAATAATAAAATATCTGGCCCTAGAAAGGAATTAAACCATCAGAGTTTGCTTAAGCCCAAAACAAATAAACATTTGCAGCCCAATTACATACATGAGACATACAAACAAACAACATAGTAGAGACATTGAGAAATAGAACATAACGTTCTACTGCTGCTGCCATTTTGTTCTTCTACTTTGATAGTTCGAGTTTGAGTGTTCAACAACTTCAATTAGGCACTTTTCAGCAACTTGAACGGCGGCAACCAACACCTAGATGACCAATGGTGAAGGAAAGGTAATAAAACTAGTCTACTTTTCTCTTTTTGAATCTCTTTTAAAATTTTAAACTAGCAAAGAGTTAAGTACTTCTTCAAAATATCTATGAGAATTTTAGTTTTATACTTCTTTTGGATTGTTTTTGCTTAGTTTATTGTTGCTCCTACAATAATTCGAGTTTTTATTTAACTTGAAACTATGTATTTGTGTTTTTTATTATTTTAGGATTTATTCAAGATTCTTTATTTATAATGAAATTTGGGGATTATGATTGAATTAGATTAATTTGACATTCTATTTGCTCCCTATATTGTGTAGTCTATTCTTTGTTTGCAGTTGCTACTAGAAGTCTAGGTTAATATATTGTGGATCATGTCATAATGAATATGTAATTCCTCTAGACTTAGCAATTTAGGAAGTTATTAAGTTAGTAATATACAACTTGGGATTTGCTTTATTTGAGTTAGATCGAAATAATTTTAATTACTTATAATATATAGTTCATAGCTTAGGTTACGGAGAAAATCTTTAAAAAGAAACTTGTTCAAGAAAATGTTGTTGAAGAAAGCTCAGATAGAATTGAGATGGGCTCAAATCAGTCTGGGGAGAGTTTGAATAGAATTGAGGAAACTTCAAAGACGGCTGTGAAGAAGTGCCATTCACACACCAAACATCTAGCATGATATGCCGCTAGACGTCCTATGTGGCATGTTCTGATTAGATAACCCATAACCTCCATCTGACGCGGGCCTAAAGATTTCAATTTTGGACCACACTCACCTAAATTTATGGCTTCGTCCCTGCCAAATTCGATCTGTTTCTCTTTCTCTGTCTCTGAGCTCCTTTTCCCCCTACCCCCACCAAATCCCCACATTGGACGGCCGGTGACGCTTCTCCATGCTGATGGAGAACACTGGCCCAGCCCACTATACAATTAAGATACCCTCTAAACAAAACAAATACCCTCTGTCAGAGATACCCCCTTCTCCATCATCAATCCCTATCGTTGTGTGACCGGATCTTCCACTTGCTTTTCTTTCATCAAGGTGGGTGAACCGGCTATCTTCTTCCCAGGCTATTGTTTGGCACGTGTTCAATATGTAGTCTTGTGTAGCTATATTTATTATGTTCACAGATGCCCCAGGTTTTCCACTTTTGGTGGTGATAAGAGTTATTGGGCATCAATCAGGGATTAATTTGTATTTTCTCCTTGCCGTTGAAATAAAATATAGTGCAGAATTTTGAGATAAGCAATGATTTTATACACTGGAGTAGAGGTACCAATATTTTGCTTTCACAACTCAATTCTTGCAGTATTTTTTGTTTCTCTTATTTATTCCTTCTGATTGTTTTGCTTTCACAACTCAAAAAAAAAGTACAATGGACTGTCAACTGGTTACTCCAACATATTTCTCCAAATAATACAGCAATGTTGGTTAAAATGTGTAGTTAAAGTGAGGACGGTTTTCTTGTTGTGTAAGGAAGGGATTTTGGAGGCTGGTTTTCTGGAACATAATGAGGACGCCGGCCAGTGTTCTCTGTTGGTGCAAAGCAGCATCACCGACCGTCCAGCATGGAGATTTGGTTTGGAGGGAGTGGGTGGAAAAGGAGCTCAGAAACACAGAGAAAGAGAGAGAAGGGGACCAAATTTTTTTAGGGTCGGGGGTTGTGGGTTCTGAAATGTAGGGTGAGGTTGTTGGGGGTTGTTATATTTTATTGCGAAACCAGTAAGAACAAAACGCGAGCGAAAAACATTATAGAGATCAAATCGCACACAGAAAGTAAAACAACAGAACACATGATATGGTTTCAGTCTGAAGACCCCAATAGGTTCACAACCCAAAAGAGGACTGGTAATCCGACCGTCAAGGCTCCACGATGGGATTCGCCACGATGGGATTCGGCCTCTTCCACTAAGAGCAAATCAAAACCAATGCGTAAAGTTCAGAGAAAGAATCGTAACCCCAAAACCCAGATAAACCAAAACCTAGAAAACATTTCACGCCTCACTACAGTAATCTATTTTACTCACACTATCCTCAATCACCACAAGATAAAGGAAAACAAAAAGGATTCAGTGATCTCCTAAACCCTTACACCTAAGAAAGTTTAACCAGAGACACATAGAGAAAAAATACACAGAGGACAAAAGACGGCTAGCTGCAAACCCTAACACTCTCTTACCCTAAATCTGTAATCGTATACAACTATATAAACTCCTTATGGAAGGTACAAATTAGGAGACACAAATAAAGGGCTAAGATGGTTGAACCCACATCTGGCTAGCATCCGTGAGACTTTAGCGGGTCATGGGCTAGGCTAGTTGTTTTGGATAGGACCTATTCTAGTTATGGGCCACACTCTCACAAATCTCCACCTTGGCCCAAACCTGACTCAGTGGAAGAAGAAGACCAATTTTGTTGTTTCATCACCTCAAATATTTCTTCAAAAAACCTGCAGAAGAAAAACACAAAAACAAGTTAGTTTTGAAAACATTTTACACTAAGTAAAAACAAAACACAGCACACAGAACTTAAGGTGAATGAAAAAGTTGAGGATACTGTTAACCTAAGCCAATATTTAGCATAGCTAAATATGACCTAAATTTACCCAAAGGCAGAGGCTTTGTGCCCATATCAGAAGGATTAAACCGTGATAGGTTTTTCTCCAAATTTATCACCTTTTTTGCTACCAAATCCCTGATAAAATGCAACTTCACATCCATGTGCTTACTCCCATCATGAAAAATAGGACTCTTGCACAACTAGATTACAGACTGACTATCTGAGAAAACTGTAACATATTTCTGAATAAACTACAACTCAAACAGAAATCCTTTCAGCCACAAAGCATCGTTAAATGCTTCAGTTACAGTAATGTATTCTGACTCAGTGGTGGATAGTGCAACAACATGTTGTAACTGAGACTTCCACCTCACACAAAGTAAATACATAAGAAGTTATAGATTTTCTATTATCCCTGTCATTTGCATAGTTAGCATCCACAAATCCTTTTAATATTACACCTTCAACATTTTTACAAAACATTAGACCAACACTCATAGTACTCTTAAGATACCTGAGTAACCATTTCATAGTATCCCAATGTTTGATGCCTGGATTTTCCATGTACTTACTCAAAGTACTCACAAAATAAGTAACATCAGGCCTAGTACACACTATTAAATACATCACAGAACCAACTGTATTTGAATAAAGAACCTTTTTCATGTATGAAATATCATCACTTTCAGATAGACTCAATTCCTTACTCAGCATAAAGTGATTTCCCAAGGGAACAGCAACAGACTTAGCATCGAACATGGAAAATTCTTAAGCACTATTTCAATGTATGAAGCTTGACTTAACATCGGAATAGATTTAGACCTATTCGTAAAATATTCATTCTTAGAATTTTCTTAACAGGTCCTAAATCTTTCATTTCAAACTTGGAATGTAGTGAATTTTTCAGTTTGTTAATGGCATGCATAGAAGAACTTCTAATCAACATATCATGAACATATAGTAATAGAAAGATGGATATAGACCCAGGCATATCCAATTTGAAATATAAGCAGTAATCATAACTACTACTCTGAAAACCCATACTCTTATTGAAGGAATCAAGCTTTTTATTCAATTGCTTAGGGGGACTGTTTTAAGCCATATAGAGACTTGTAAAGCAAGCACACATAATTAGGTTGATGTGCATCTATACAACTAAAAGGTTGACTCATGTAAATTTTCTCATGTAGGTCTCCATGCAAAAAAGCAGTTTTAACATCAAGTTGTTCTATTTCCCAGTCAAATTGAGCAACCAAAGCAAACATTCTCAATGTAACATACTTTATCACAAGAGAGAAAATCCATGCTTCTGAATGAAGCCCCTAGCTACTAGCCTAGATTTATATCTCACAAGTTCAGATTCAGAATCTCTTTCTTTTATTTTATAAATCCATTTACAATGAACCATAGAATGACCCTTAGGTTTGGGCACTAAGGTCCAGGTATTATTTTTAAGTAAAGATGACATTTCCTCTTTCATAGCTAACTATCAATTTCTTGCATGTTTACCAGATATAGCTTCATTAAACGTAGTAGGTTCAATTCAAGTGCAGAGATAAACACATTACAAGTAAAAACAACATAATCATAATTAGTCAACCTTTGAGGGGTTCTAACAGTCTCCCTCCCACCTTTATCCCGTACTAGCTGATAGTCTATAAGATCAGGCTGACTATCATGCTGTTCACCAGATTCAGAGTTATTACCATCACTCTGAGTATCATCACCTGTACTAGTAGAATTCTCCACCTCATTTGGAGCATTCTAATTTTCATTAGAACCAATATCAAAATGATAATCATCTGAACAAAAACCAGAGTCATTTGAACTAGAACTAGAACCTACAACTTTAGCATCAGACAAACATGGAAAAATAGATTCCTAAAATATCACATCTCTATTGATGATTATCTTTACCAGGTTGATCTCTCAACTACAACCTATAACCCTTAATACCATTAGTATACTCTAGAAACACACATTTCTAGGACCTAGTGTCAAGCTTATCACCTTTCATATGAGAGGAGGCAGCACACCCTAAAGGCTTTAAAAAAAAATAATTGGATGGTTTTCCAAATCATACTTCTTCAGATGTTTTATCATTTAAGGCAGCAGATGGACATTTATTAACAACAATACAAGCAATCATCAAAGCTTCATCCCAAAAAGACTTTGGGACACCAGAAGATTTAAGCATACATCTGTCCCTTTCAAGAAGGGTCCTTTTCATCCTCTCAGCAACTTCATTTTATTGAGGGGTGTGAGGAATAGTTTTGTACCTTTTTATGCCATGTTGTTTACAAAAATCATCAAAAGACAAGTTATAAAACTCCAACCCATTATCAGTTCTCAAACACTTTACATTCTTTTCAAACTGATTTTCTATCAAAGTTACCCATTCTTTGAGTTTTTGGAAAGTGTTAGATTTGTTTTGCAAAAGGAAACTCCAAACTTTCTAGAAAAATCATCAACTACTGATAAAAAGTAAGTGTTTCAACCAAAGGTAAGGGTGCTTGAAGGTCTCTTCAAATCTGCATGCACATATTCCAAAACAGAGATGGTAGTGTGTGTTCCAATAGGAAAACTGGCTCTATGCTGTTTACCAAACACACAATCTTCACAAAAGGGAGATTTTGTCATTTCCAAAATAGCCCTTCTTTTTAAGGATTTGTAAACCTTTTAGGCTAACATGAGCAAGTCTTTTATGCCGTAAGATAGTCTTATCATTACTAGCAGAGTTTATGGTAGACACATATGTATACATAGGTATAGCAATACAAACATATAACCTACTCATTCTAGCAGGCTTAAAAGCAAAATTATGATTACAGTACACATGCATGCAGCCATTTTCCTAAGTCTTTTCATAGCCTTCAATCTCAAGCGTACATACAACAAATTTTTATTTAAATCAGGTACATGCCTCACATTTTTGAAAGTAGCAGTAAAACCAGAATCAAACTTCACAGAGACATCACCAATTCCAGCAACATTGGAAACTATCTTATTAGCCATAACAACCATACCATCAGCAACTTTAGAGTAGTTACTAAACAGAGTTCTATGTGGTGACATATGACAAGTACAACCAGAATCAAGAAGCCATTTATCAGAGTTACATACTCCAGACACTTGACACACAACCACATCAGGTTTAATATCGTGAATAGCCATGTATACATCAATCACACCATTCACATCATGAACAGCCACATATCCTTGATTAGATTGTTTTTTCATTTGTCGAAGGAAAGTATTTAATCTATTGCACTCTTCTATGTAATCACCAGTTTGTCCACATCCATAACATTTCCTATTCTTTGACTTATCTTTATCCTTGTTCGTACGATTACCTTTCTTACCCATTTTCTTATTTTGTTGGCCATTTGTAAAAAAATTATGTCCGATCTCACTCTTCTGTTTACCTTTATTATGGGATTTATTCTTTACAAACAAACCTTCAGGTACCTTTTGCTCTTTTTCATCCCTAAGTTTCAGATCCTTACTTCTAAGTGCTCCAACAACAGTATCAAGATCAACTGACTCTCTACCATATTTTAAAGCATTTTAACATCTTTATAAGAATTAGGAATGGCATTCACGCAAATCACATGCTTATAAGTGTCAGTTGTGGTGTCTCCAGTATTCTTTATATCTTGCAACAGCTTGTTAAACATATCAAGATTTCATCCAGATCTTTAGAGATGTCAAACTTGAAACTAAAAAACCTTTCAAGAAGAAACAGTTTGTTTGGTAAAGATTTTTCAAGATTCAAGATAAAGTTCGGCCAATGCTTCCCACCGATGTTGGGTACTTTTCTTAATACCCACTTTCTTTGACACAACATCAGATAAATGTAGAACAATAGTTGCATAAGCTAAATCATCTATATCTTTAATTTGGTAAAGAATAGCAGTAGCATTAAAAGATTATCTTAAGCTTTAACAACCTTAAGTTGAATCAAGATACTTCTCATTTTCTGCTGCCAGATGGAAAAGTCACATTTTCTATCAAACGGTGGAAGATGAGATGCAGTCATAGACATATTTTCCATGAATCAAAAAATTATCGAGAAGAAAACACCAGTCTTAATCACCACGGATCAAGAAAAATAGTAAATAAATACAAAAATAGACAAATGACAAAAACCAGTAAACAGAGTAATTCTTCACAATAATCCACAGACCTATGAGATGCAACTTATGCACAGAAAACGTGGCCAACCCTAATGTCCATAGATTTCCGTGAGACTCAAATGGTCTCAAGTCAAAGTCCCACTACGGTAGTAGTGTTAATCAGTGCAGTGGATAAAGATGATGTGTAAGTAACTACCAAAAATTTTAACAGGAATAGGAATTATCAGGGGATAATTATCACAGTTGAAAACTAGAGAGATTCTTTAAAGAGAATTTACAGACTAATCGCTATAGATCAGGGGTTACTCATAGAATTCTTACCAGAACTTCACAACCAGCTACACAGCTATGCTTTGATACCACTTGTTATGTTTTATTGTGAAACCAGCAAGAACAAAATGCCAGCGAAAAACATTGCAGAGAAAAAATCACTAACAGAAAGTAAAACAACAAAACAAGCGATATGGTTTTGGTCCGAAGACCCCGATGGTTCAAAGCCCAAAAGAGGACTGCTAAGCCCACCGTTGAGGCTCCACAACAGGATTCGCTCTTTTTCACTAAGAACAGATCAAAACCAAAGCATACAAGTTCAGAGAAAGAATCGCAACCTCAAAACCCAGATTAACTGTAACACTGGAAAACATTTCACGATTCACTACATTAATTTCTCGCATTTGCACTATCCTCAATCACCACAAGATAAAAGAAAAAAAAAACCCAATGATCTCCCAGACCCTTTTACCTAAAAAAGTTTAACCGGACACACAGAAAGGAAAAATACATAGAGGACAAAAGACAGCTAGCTACAAACCCTAACACTCTCTTACCCTAAATCTGTAATCATATACAACTATATAAACTCCTTACGGATGGTACAGATTAGGAGACACAGATGAAGGGTTAAAATGGTTGAACCCACACCTAGCTAGGATCCGCGAGGCACTTAATGGGTCATGGGCTGGGCTAGTTGTTTTGGAGATCGGAAGAGC
>CAVNYN010239137.1:0-15922 GCA_963692815.1 Nyctanthes arbor-tristis | reverse complement strand
GTGCAAGTGCTTTATCCATTTGTAATCTTTATGTTTCTTTATGTAATTAAATTGGTGTCTTAGATGTTAGCAATTTTACAGTAGCTTTGATTTGTTTAGGTGTCTCATAGATTAATTAGAGCGGGTTAAGGTACGCCGGATTCCGATTTAGTTCATTAATTGATTAATATTTTTTAGGTTAGCTTTGTGTTTGTAAATTGCAATAAATGTGGGATTGCAATGTGTAAGAGAATGATGACAAACTTTGGCTTGGAGATTTATGGCAGGTGCACACTTTTTTTTTTTTAAATTGACGTCGCCACTATAGATTTTTTTTATAAACCATAATTGATATATAGGGGTGACAAACTATATTTATCATCAAAATGAAAAAAGTAATGAGCGCAATATAAAAAACTAAAATCAATTGTTCAAATTATCGTGGAAACTATTAATGCAAAACACAAAATTAGGTAAAAGATTATACAACGAGTTAGGAATTTTTGGGATGCCTAAATAAAATCCATTTTAGAAATTCTCCTAGAATAATGCTATATCAATTTTTTATCTTGTTAACCCAATACGAATATAACTCATCCAATGCCAGTACCTAAAGCCAAGATCTTAGAGATAATAGAACATTGTCCTAACATCTTTATTCTTGAGTCTCATTAGATGATAACCAAATTAAATGTTCAACAACTATCATCGGCTTAACAATCATTACCAAACAGCTCGGTGATATTCAATTGGACTATTGAAATTAAAGACATGCATTTCAGTAAGGGAAAATTAGGTAGAATACTCTCTGTTTTGTTTTAAATTTTGAAAAATACGGCGTTCAGAAAAAGAGGGGCCATTTGATGCTGATAGTTTGGAAAATATGATTATTAAGCCTTGATCACCCTATTGTCTAGCCATCTGATACTAAATCCCATATTTTCCTTTTTTCTGCTACATCTTTCCTTAATTCGTTGTTCCATTTTGTCTTTTGTTCAAATTTTTTATTTTAAGTTCTATAATTAAATGTATCCTATTCTATTTACGGAAAATTTACAAAAACCTTCCTAAGGTTTTGTAACAAAACCTCTCATATTTAGATGCACGCCAATTGTAATTCACACATGCCACGTGTATTTTAGAAACACGTGACGTGCATCCACACATCCCACATAGGTTGAGAGGTTTTGGAATGGGATTCTTCTATTCATTTACAATAACTTTTTTATCAATCGATTATTTTGTATGTGATTTTTTCTATTCATGTGTGACTTTTTCCAATTTATGACTTTTTAATTAATCGATAAATTTTGTTTAGGTGGCCTTTTCTATTATTTACATGACTTTTATATGTGTGACTTTTTAATTTTTCTTTGTGACTTTTAATTAATTTATTTATTTTATAAATGACTTTCTATTTTGTGTGACTTTTCAATTACATGTAACTTTCTATATGTGATTTTTTAATTTTTATTTGTGACTTTTTAATCAATTGATTTATTTTGTATGTGACTTTCCTATTCTATGTGTAACATTTTTAATTTTATATATAACTTTTTTCTATTGTGCGTATCGTATGACTTTTTATTTTACATGCAACTAGATCGGAAGAGCACTGTGATTTCTTAATTTAATATATGAGTTTTAAATTAAATGTTTCTTTTTTTTGTGACTTTTTAATTCAATATATGCTAGTTATAAGTGTGTCTTTTTTGTTAAATAGTCACACAAATTAATTTATGGTATTCCCCTCCAAGGTAGGTACATGGATGTACGTCACAACATAGTTGATTTCTTAGTCTATTAAACAAATGAGAATTTTTATGTAACTTTTAAATTAAACGTGACTTCTTTGTTTCAACATATAAAATAAAAAGAGATCGGAAGAGCACACGTCTGCTACTTTTTTAATGTGCGGCTTTTTATGTGACTTTTGAACTAAATGCAATTTTATATGTGACTTTTTCAATATGTGACTTTCTACAAGACTTTTGAATTAAATGCGACTTTTTATTTCTACATATAAAATAAAAAGTCACATATTATCTGACTTTTTTAATATGTGACTGTTTACATGACTTTTGAATTAAATGCAATTTTTTATTTCTACATATAAAATAATAAATCAAACATATAGAATATAAAATGTGACTTTTTTCAATATGTGGCTTTTTAAACGAATGTGACTTTTTACGTAACTTTTGAATTAAATGTGACTTTTTGTAAAAGACCCTTGATATGTAACTTTAATAGTCACATTTATATTACCATCTATTATCTATTATGCTATCTTAAGGCTGTTGAGCAATAACGGGTCTCATTCCAACTTTTTCTACCCAAATTTCATCCATGTCATTTTCCTTTTTCTCCCTAGATTAATTGATACCAGATGTGCTTACTTTTGCAGGCTACACTATTTAAGGCTGACGTCTCGGGCTTTGATGCTTTCATTACTCGTCTGAACACTCCCACCCCTTCGTGCTTTGTTTTTTATGGCCTCTTCAGGATGAAGTTCCCACTTTCATTCTTTGTCCTTTTTGTATGCGGGCGGTACACTTCCTCTTCCGGACCCTTCTGGCTCACCACTCTCAATAGAGAGTATACCGCAAGATGAGCTCTGGAAGGCTTTAAAGCCGACATCCAATTCTGATGTATTTATTTTTCTTGATACTCCCTCATATCTCCAGCTACAATTATCTACTTTCTAGAGAGAGAAAACCACCCCTTTCCTAGGATGTTGATTTGAGAGCTTTTACCAAATGTACTGAAGGATTTAGTAGGCTGATACCACAGAGACATGTCAATGGGCTTGTAAGTATGCAGTAAGAGAGAATGGTTAATCCCTTTGTATATAAATTCATTTTATGGAACTGCATCTTAATGATGAATGACTGTCCATCCATTCATGCTTCTCTGTTTAGTTTAACTAGTGTATGACACGTGCGTTGCACGTGATATTCAAATATGTTCTTTAAAAAATTTTCGATCTACCCACCAAAAAAAAAAGGAAAAAAGGAACAGAAGTTTAAAATTTTGCTACGTTGGTTTTTGAAGCCTCGAAGATTTTGAAACAAATAATTTCAATGTTAGCCCTCAAAAAAAAAAAAAAGATCAACTTTTTAGTATCTTGCTTCAATTCTTCCCTGATTAGCTCCTTTTAAAAACTTGGTATGCATCCACCATTATAATTCTATCAACCAACATCTTTGATACCTATCAAAGTACCTTGTCATAATTTTTATATTAATTAGATGCGATCAAAGACAAATAGTGATGGGCTTAACCATGGAAAAAACTAATGAGTATAAAATGTATATGTCTTACTGAGTTTATATATACTTATGCAAAATGTACCTGAAAAAAAAATTGAAAGTGAGATGGAATTAAAGGTCTTGAAATTGCAAAATTAAAGCAAGACACATTTAAGGTTGGCTGAATTTATATATATACCCACACAATGAACTTGGAAAAATTGTGAGTGGGAAGGAATTAAAGGTCCTGAAACCGCAAAATTAAAACAAGATACATTTAAGGTGGGAATATGACAAGTCATAGGTGCGACAACGTACTAATTACATTAATCAATTATAATAATATTAATTAGAGGGTAAACAAGGATTTACAAAATATTGGTAAAGACAATATCGTCCAAAAATATTTCTTCCATATCGTCACTTTATATATAGTATAGATTGACTGCACTTCTTTCAAATTTTGAGTGTTTTTTATTTCTTTAGTTTTTCTTTTCTTTCTTCCTTTTCTTTTCTCATGAACAAATTATAGGCCTTTCTAATTGAACTCTTGCATCTTAGAGGGAGGTTGCAGGAACAGGATATTGATATTGAAGCTATGGAAATCATGGATTTGCAATAGAATTACTGATGAGATTAATAGTGGAACAAGGCACAAGAACCGTTTAAAATCAACAATATTGCATATCACAATACTTTCCTAATCATAGCTAGATTGTATAGAGTTATTTCTCCATTCATTTCAGAAGAATGCTTGAGAATATATGTGAGGAAAAGGTTACCATTTTGTTTTGCTTTTAAAATGTTAAAAAAGCTAAATATTCCTTCAGTTTTCGCAATGATCTTCCCCATGTTGGAGACTTATAGTTCTCTAATTAATAGGACCTAGCAGGGGATGTCTTCTAGAATTTAAAGATATTTTTCCAAGCTATGTACAAAAAGATTATTATCCTGCACTTTTGGCATCTTTCTGGATTACAAGCTTGATTTTTATATACATATGAATTGATCCAACCTGCAAATCAACTCAACGCTATTGAGGCTGATATTGAAGAGTTTGAAGCAAACTACAGGGGCTCTGATTATGAGAAAATAGATTTGCTTAATATGTACAAGACTACTAGAAAACATGATCCTAAGCTAGATTAAGTGAATTGATGTAGACCCACTTGGGTAATTTCCTTTGATGATCCTACCATGTGCCATATTAGTTTTATTTACTGATCTAAATTATGCGTTTTATATTCTTAATCAATCTTTTGCTGCAGGTGTCGCATTTTGATGAGTAGTTTATGCAAAGAAAATAGGCTAGAAGCTGTAATTGGATGATGATGTCAATTGTGGAATTAGAAGAATCTTTTGGTTAACTGATGAAGCTAAATGCTAAAGCAAGACCGTATGAAATGTGTGAAAATTTTTAGGACATACATTTAGGGTAAAGTCTAGGATCTAATTCAAAGAGTTAATTTACAGGCTTAAATCACATTGTAAATTTTAATTTGTTATATGGTTCTTGTAATACACTTTTATTACATTGTGCAATTTTAATAATGGTATTGACATTTTACATTTCTAATCATTTTTGTTTCCTTGCTCGTGTATTGCTGGTTTTTTACTTTAGATGTTTGAAATTGTCTAGGTTCATTCACTTCGCTACTAAGTTTTGTATGTGAAGTCTGATGACGCCTTATTACTTTAGTTCTATTGTAATGCTACTACAATTGCTAATTAGGCAACAGAAGAATCTGTAATAGTAAGTTGGTTCAAATATGAAGACAATGGAAAGTTGAAGGAATTGACTGCCCACAGCTGAAGAACTACCCTTACTGCTAATAGCCTTCCTTTGTCAGGGAAGAAGGAAGATTTAATCAATAGGACATCAAATCATTCGGCTGTGTCATGGATTATTATGTTTTTGGATGGCTTCGTATAGAGTTCGTTAGAGACTATATATCTAAAATTAAGTAGAGTATTTTTTTTTTTTTTGATATGTTTACCTAACTGATGTGGATTAAATCTTAATTTCATTCGAAAAGGATTGAATCTTAAAAGTTACTACAACTATAAGATTTTATATATACACCAGCTATTGATATTTTCATGCATACTTCATATGTATTTTTTCTTTCATTTTTTGGTGACTTTTTCAAATATTTTGCTCAGTTTTTTTCCTAAACATGCTTTTTTCTATGGAGACATATGAGGCTTTATTAAGGAGCCTGGTAACCAAATCCAGTTTTTACTTATAAACAGTTGTGTATTGCAATCTCTAAGGTGACAAGTCAATCTGGGTTGAAGATTCTTATTTGCAATAGAGCTGGCAAGCCAGCAAATCACAACTAATGTTGCCTACAAAAGTGTTTCCAAATTTGTATTGATAAATATATATCCTTAGATTGTTCCTAGGCTTTTTTTTCTCCTCTACAGTAGAATATTAGTCACTTTTTTCTTATATAGCACTCGCATCTTATAAATCGCACGGGTATAAAAAACTAGTCACTTGTAATTAAAAAGTAGCACGCAAGAATTAAAATGTCACAATGCTAAAAAAAAAAAAAAGCTACAAACAGATTAAATGAGGTCTAATTAAAAAGTCAATTTAAAAAAAAAAAGTGACTACTTGTTATAAATTAGAAGAAAAGAATAGAAAATAGATAGAAAAGTTGGAGAGAAAACTAGTGAATTGTATTTTATTATGAGAACCAGTGCAACCTATATAGGTACAAGTCTAGGGTTTTAGGGGTACAATAGTTGTAGCGACCAAGAAAATTAAAATTCAATCTTATTACTTTAACTCGTGTCGCTATGGCTTTTTTGACTTTTCAAATTTTTCATATACTCGTCTAGCCAAACCGAATTTTGTCATTGGAACGGAAATTTCGTAACTTAAATAATAAATTCAAGTTTCAACCAACGTAACTTAACAAAAGTTCAAATTTGACCTAAATAATTTGAACTTATTAAACTAAATTCTAACGAATTTATTTCAAGAAACAAACCAACTTATATAACATTTCACCAATGCCAATCGAACCTTCAAAGTTATATATCAAGATGTCAACTTCTAATAATTCCCTATTTGTACGAAGAACTTTCAAAAACTTATATTTTGGCCCCTCTTCTTCCAAATGAGCTAATTATATATATATATATATATATCACCAAAAATCCATTTTCTCCTTGTGAGCCAAAGTAACAAGTAGCAAGGTATTTCATCTCCTTCTCTCTTCGCCTCTCTGATTATCTTCTTCTTCTTCTTCTTCTTCTTCTTCTTCTTCTCTTCTTCAAAAACCGACAACTAACACTCATTTTTTCTTCTTTCTTGCAAACAAATAAACTCAAGACAATCAAGTGAATCAAGCGATACATTAAAATCCTGACAAGAACAAGGGTAAGAATCTTCTTTCATTCTTTTACATTCATTCATTTGTTCTTCACATGAAAACTCAAGCAAGATGTGCACTAGTGTTTATACACTTCACAAACACTTCATACACACATTCTTCATTCCCTTTCCTATTTTAAAAAAATAAAAAATAAAAAAATAAAAATAAAAATCTGAAAATCTACGTTCTCGGTCGAACAAGAATTTGGCTTATCTTCAATCTTTCACCAAACTGCACAAAATTGGTGTCTATAACTTCCTCTCACTACAAGGAACACAAATATGTAAAAATTTTGGCCAGAAACCCGCCACACTCACCGATATATCGTCAAAACTGCCAAGTACTTCCACAAGAATCTATCCTAATACCTTTAAAAACTTACTTTTATGGGTAGAGCTCGTCGAGAGCTTTCTATTCCACTAATTTTTGTTTTCAATCATCGAAGTTTTGCTTGGATTCTTGACCATGAGACCCTCCAATGGCTGAACCTCTTCTCCGCATTTCTTCTATTCTTTCCAATATGCAATGACCCAAAGAAAATAGATCTAAAATATTGACCTTAGGGTTTTTGCATTTTGGTTCCTGAATGTTTTAAAAACATGTAAATAAGTCCTAAACTATTGGTCAACTCAAGTCTTAGCCACAAAAATTTCCAAGATATTTATGCTAACCCTAAAGCTATTATTTAAATCAAAATTGGTCCCCAAACATTTTTAATAATTAATTTTGGCCCCCAAACTTTCAATTTTTGCATAATTGGCCCTTGAACTTTCAATTCTAATCACATAAGTCCTTAAGCTTTTAATTCAACTTAAATTGACCAGATCAAACTATTCAAATATATTAAATTAAAGTCCTATAACTATTATAATTGTTCAATTTAACTCTTCCGATCTAATTACTTCATAAAGGTCCTAAACCCTAAACCAATCAATTTAATTGTGAACTCTAACACTCATAAATGATCAATTAGATCCTTAATTATTTTAAGAATCCAAAATCTTAACACATTAGCTTTCATAAACATTCAATTAAGTGCTTAAAGTTCAAGATTCTCCTTTCAATGATAATTCAAACATACCAAATCACTTTAAATTTTATTTGCTAGACGATGGCGCTTTACGTTCCAAGTTCGAGTAGCATCACTGCTCGTTCAACATTTCAAGCAAAGTTTTTCAAGACTGTTACGGTGGGGTTTAAATTATACAAATCCTAATTGATTGATCATGTCTTTTCCTTATTTGTTGATTATGGTTGTGACTTAAATGCATAAAAATATTCACCAGTCAAAAGTAGGCCCTTAGGATCGCCCACCGTGCAATTACGATTACTAGTGCTAGTATGTTGTCAGGGATCGCAAATTGATATGGGGTCAAAAGTAGGCCCCTGGGATAGTCCACAGTATAACTTCGAAAATTTAAAAGTTTAAAGAGTAGAGTTTACGATTATGATCGTATATTTGGTTTGACATGGATTGATTGACTTGCCCCACTGATTATAATATTATTAGTATGCTCACCCCAACTGTCCCTTCTTCTACGTTAAAGGGCTGCGCATGGTCGAGGTGACGAGCAAGGCCCACTAAATATTTTGATTAAATGTTATGTATCACCCTTTTTTGCTAAATACTTTATCTGTATTATATTTTGAGTAATTACTTTGGTCAACAACTATAAACATGTATTTTGGGCATTATGTAATTGAAATGATCATCATGTTTCCGCACATATTCTATCCTTATTAGTTTATCTATTTTCAAAATTAAAAAAAAAAAATTTACTCATCCAATTCAAAAATGAGAATGCGACTTTTAGTAGCATTCCAAACTTTAAGAAATTGGGGCGTTACTACGTGGTATTAGAGCAAGGTCTACCTTTCTGTAGACTTGCTAAAATTCTCAATTTTATATAGTTGAAACTTTAAAAGTTGAAATATTTCACGAGATTTTCTCCCTGCTCTCGCCGTGCCACACTGACTTTGGAAAGGTAAAATATTTTAAAAGAATTTTATTCATTGAAGTCAAAAGATTGCCTCTAGATACAATGATTTATGATGTAACTGAATCTATATGTATATAAATTTATTGACGTGAAAGGTTATGAGACACGTGATTTACTATTTTAGATGCAGCTTGAATGTTTTGGAGAGAAAGATTATATCCATATAATTTAAATCTTTTGTGACATTATAATGTATGATTGGCCATGTGACGATAGGTCTTAAATTTTCAAAAAATATTATTATTTTAGTCCTCAAAATTAAGCTAAAAGATACAGAAGAGGCCTACTAGACTGTCTTTTCATAAATTGTTCTTTCAAGTGAATTATAAATTAAATGCATGTTTTGGGAGTTAGGAAATGGTACGTCTGGGACGACCACGAGCCCAGCCAACTTCGATTGAGAACGAGGATGTTACCCTTCTGCGAGACTTGGTTAATGCCATGCAAGGGCTCAATCAAGGCCAAGGCACATCTACCCCATAAAATGCTTCCAACTCACTCAACCCACCAAACCATGCGAATGACAATAACAACAATAACACCGGCATGGTTATCGAATAGTTTCACCGATACAAACCGCCGTGTTTCAACGGTAGGACTAGCGCCCTAGCTGTAGAAGAATGGCTTACAGCGTTGGAGCGGGTCTTCAAACAATTGCCTGCTTAGACGCTCATAAGATATCTTGCGCCGAGTTCATACTAGTAGAGGATGCTAGCCACTGGTGGGAATCTTACTTGCGCATGAGAACTGAAGTGCTACAACATGAGCTTACATGGAAAAGGTTTTAATCATTATGAATAACTATTATCCAAACTCTAATATGATGAGATCAATCTCTCTCTCCTCTCTCGCTCTGAGATCGATTGATTGATCAATCTCTATCATCGACTAATCAATTAATCACTCACTCACTCACTCACTCACTCTCTCTCTCTCTCTCTCTCTCTCTCGCTAGCCTACTTCATTGTTTCTAACAATGGCGATGGGTGAAATTTTCATCGGCGGCGCCTATAATGGCTTCAATTGCTAGTTTTTGTTATAGTCTAACAATCATAATCTACCGTCTCTTTTTTCAAAGTTCACATTTCTCCGATTTCTTTTCATTCAAGGATTTCCATGATCTAGTATCTGAAAATTAAAGATCTGGAGAATTCAATCAGCAGCTACATTCATTGAAACATCTTTGTGAATGACTTTGCATTTTGATATTTCTAGAGTATAATTATTATAGTGATTCAATACTAGCAACATAATTTATAGACTAAATATAGCATTCACTCTTTCCTTTTATTCTTTTTTCTGACAAGCTCAACAGAATCTAGCTGTGTAACATTTATGTTATGTGCGATATAAAGATGTATAGCAAGTTATGTTATGTGTAAAACAATATACTCCCTCCATTCCATAAAAATAAGTCCATATCAATTTTTCGCGTAGATTAAGAAATATGAATTAATGTGGTTGAAAATACAATTACTTCCCTAATATACCTTTATTCAATATTGAATCACTCTTTGTATTTAATCAACATAGTCATTAATTCAAGACTAATTCAATTTAATGCGTTACGAATTTATTAGTAGTTGGAATAAAAGTATATTTGAAAGAGAAATTATTAACTTCACCTTCGTTTATATAAATAGACTATAATTTGGGACAAATGAAAATAGAAACTAGGCCTATTTTTATAGGACAAATTGAGTATGTATGTTGTTAAACAATCTACATTGTGGTTCTAACAATATCTTCTATCTTTCTAACAATCTGTGTCACGTGCGTAGGTTCGTTATGTGTGTATAAAATCTATGTTATTAAACTATTTGTATTATAAGTGTAACAGTGTGTGTGTGTGTAAGAATCCCTGTTACATGTTTTATGAGCTTCATTACATATGTAACAAGTTATGTTATTAATTTAGCAAAATATGTCATACATATAGTAAGCTATGTTATTATGAACTAGGATGTGTTATGCGTGCAACAAGCTATGTTACATGTTAACAATTTATGTTATGTAAATTAAAAAGTGTAACATAATCAGTTCTTAATATTTATTATTAATTTTTCAATGTTACTTTGTAACAATGTTCCTCAAAACTGTAGCAAATTATGTTATGTGCATAACAATATTTGTTACCTATGTAACAAGCTTTGTTATGTATATAACATTTCATTTCACATGAATTACATTGTGTACCACACAATGTTAAATGAATTAAAACATGAAGTAAAATGAATAGCGATATGTACTATATGAATTTAAAAAGAAAAAAAAAACGATAGAAAAGTAAAAAATAGAAAAAAAAATTAATGTATATGTCCAACATATGTGCATTTGTTCGAGACAAGAATTCCAGCCATCTCATAGCCGTAGTTCACCAAGACATTAATGTATTCCTTACCTGAAAACTACATTGTTAGACATTAATGAATACCAATATGTTACGTGCATTCTAGAGACTATTACAGTTAGTAATCAGTATAACATATATTGTTGCATGGTTAGCACAAAATTTGTAAATTTGTTGGTGTAAGATAGCATGTTCTATCAATTACATAGCTTGTTGGAAGAATAACAAGTCTTGTCACGTGAATAACATAGTTTGTTAAATAAGTAACATAACCTGTTAATGGAATAAAAAATGTGATTACATGTATTCGAGGAAGTGTCACACTTGTAGTTAATGGTATAAAATAGCTTCCTAGCACTTTTATATAATTTTGGGAGTGTAACATACTAACTATGCATGTTGTGCATGTAATTAAATCTACTATATGTATAAGAACATATGTTACATCTATTAATGGCAACATATCCCGTTATACAAATAACATACAATCTTACATTATATTTCAATGTGCAATATTACATTTTATACTAATTTATAAGTGTAACATACTATGATATGTGAATAACATACATTGTAATAAGAATAACATAACTTGTCTAGTTGTAGTATATTTTTTTTAATTTAATAACAAATATTGGTACATGCAATAACATACTTTGTTACACAACTAACATGTGTCATATCACTAATGAACGACATAGCATTTTATATAATTTTTCAAGTATCCTGAAAATCATAAAATAACGAAGCTATGTTACGTACAGTAGATCAAAGAATAATGCAGTGCATGTAGCAAGTATTATATGTATGAAACTTATTATATCCTCAAAAGTTGGAATTTTGGCGAAATAATGAAGAATAATAAGGAAAAGCTATATGAAAACCCTAGATAAATGAATATCAAATCAAATCTGGTAAGATGCAAGCTAATGAACAATTGTATATGAAGCTTTTACTGTAGAAATTATGGCAGATTTATTTCTCACCATATTTGAATAATTGGATGAATCTGTGCAATTTGATGAAGCTAATAATAACGAGAAATTTTCATTTGCAGTTGTGATTTCAATTTGATCTATCGATTTCTATGGAGTTTTGAATTCGTAACGATTTACAGGCTAAGTTTGGATCACATCGTTGAATTCTTCCTTTTTTATTTTTTAATTGATTGTAATAATTTAAGTAGGCACTATTTTGTGAATAAGTAAACATTAAACAGTATTTTTGGAATGAACTCAAAAAACGTAGGTAATTGTGAAACATCCCCTACTTTTATGTTCCCCTCCTTTGAGCGGAATTTTCCTAATTTAGAATTTTTGTTGAGTAGTTCTCTAAAGATCTTTTCTGTAAACGACGCTCTTCCGATCTTCAAAATTTTCAAAATTATATATTCTTTTAACAAAAGTAAACAAAATCCATACATCGAAATCTAAATTTTGTAACTAAAAAGATAAGTAATGTTGTAAATAGTATTTTAGTGAATGACTAACCCTGAAACCCTAATAGCCGTCGTATCTTGGTCATCATTCCAAGAGTATTTCACTTGCTCACCAAGACTTCTTGGATATTGTAAATCTATAAATAGCCCCCTTTGTATTGAGAGTAATACACACAACTCACGAGTTTTCTCTCTATTTTCTATTCTTTTCTTCTACCTTATAACACGTTACCAGCACGAAAAGCATAAAATATTTTTTAACCATGATTTTCTAAATTTTGTTTTCAAAATTGTCTAAATCAATCAACAATTTTTGGAGACTAATAGTTACTGTTAGAGTTGCTCCCAAGAGTTAGGCGTGGTTCTGTATTTCGCCTTTTTTATTGACGGTTGAGATGCTCCATGTGTCCTTCTTCTGGCTGTGGGATGTAGGGTTGCAGTTGACTCTGAGCTACTTAAATGGCTCTTTCTCTCTCCTGCCTCTCAGAGGGTATACAACGCGAGAAATCTAGGGTTTGGGAGTGTTCTTCCCTTCGTTATAACTTGTCCCTTCCTTCTCTGAAAATCTCTGATTTTCAACCTTCTTGTATCTTAGAAATAGTACTTGGTGTATTTCTTCTTAGATTGTTGTATAGGCAGATTATGAGTTGTATCCTTAGTGGGTTTTGGGAGATCGGAACGATTATCTTTTGGGATTTCTCAAATTAGGGTTGTTTGGGTTTTCTGGTTGTGAGTGACCTTGGATTTTGTACCCTGGTTGCCGATTTGGCTGTTTCTAGTGGAACTGGGCAATCCCGTTGGTGGATGCTCGAAAGGGGGAGTAGGCGTTAGAATTGGTCGCCGAACCTCCTTGGGGTTTTCGAACCCCGAAACATATCATTGTGTTGTCTTTGTGTTTTACTATTTACGCGACTATTATCCGATAAAACATTCCTGGCTTAACAGTGGTATCAGAGCATTGCATTATGGTGGAGATCTGCCAGTGACGACGCTCTTCCGATCTCAGAAACATTTTTGTTTTCTGGTTTTTGGTAGCGATTCTGAGTGAGATCTTTTCATTACTGTAACTTTTATTACGGTTCAGAGTCTCTGTTTTACCATCCCTTCCTTGTTTGCTTTTGGTTTCTATTTCTTGGCCATTTTGGGTAAATCCTTGTCCAAAGGCTCCTGCGAGGCCTTGGGAAACTGGGTAAGTCCCATTTTTGGGGGGGAAATAGCAAAAGGAAACCTTCTGTGAACCCTAGGGATACTGTATCCCTTATTCTTAGTCTCTGGGATTTCAAGAATTAAATATTCTTGATTTCTTGATATTGGCGTTATCTGTAAGGAAGAATTAATTGATGCGTTGTGATTCTGTTTCTTGTCTAGCTTTGATAAATTGTTAATTTTCTTGATTCTGGAAATTATCTGTTCTCTACCTACTGGATAATCTTGTTGTTGTGTTAACTGTATGTGCATTAAACATGAGTTCTGCTAAATTTGATTTACCTATATTTGATGGTAAGGGTGATGTAAAAATGTGGCGTCAAAGACTTAAGGCCCTTTTAATGCAACAAAAATGTGCTAAAGCCTTAGATAATACTTGGCCTGCTGATATGGACCCTACTCAGCGGGCACATTTTGAAGAAATTGCTTGGAGTACCATGTTTTTACATCTTTCTGATAATGTGATTAGAACTATTGGTGAAACTACTACTGCTGCTGAGATTTGGACAAAACTTGAAACTCATTATGTTTCTAAAATTGTTCTAAAAAAGTGTTTTCTCTTAAAACAGTTTTTCTCTTTTAAAATGGATCCCCTGATTGATCTTGAGGAAAATCTTGAGAAGTTTAATAAGATAACTCGTGATCTTGATACTAATGATGAAAAATTTTCTGCTGAACAAAAGGCTGTTGTTCTTTTAAATTCTATTCCTGAAAAATTCAAGGACATTAGGAATGCCTTAGAATATGGAAGGGAGAGTGTTACTGTTGAAGACATTGCCTCTGCCCTGAGGAACAAGAATATGGAGTTAAAATCTGAGAGGCTTAGAAATCCTAGTGGCGCTCTTCCGATCTCAAAAGAAAAAGGTTCAAATAAGCCCTATAAGAACAAGACCTATAAGAACAAAGCTAAAGGGGGAAAAGGGAAAGAGAAAGAGAAAGAGAACAAAGCTAAGGGAAAAAATGTTACTACTGTGAGAAAACAGGGCACTTTATTAAGGACTATTTTCAGAGAGCTGCAGATATGAAAGAAAAGAATAAGTCCAGTGAGAGATCGGAAGAGTTTAACCTTTAATCAAGCTGAAAATCAGAATGGCCATGTTTATGCTACTATTGCCCCTAACCCAAATCAAGAATAAATACTTGACACTGGGTGTACCTTTCATATGTGTCCCGTCAGGCATTGGTTTACTGATTTTGTGGAAATAGACACTGGTCATGTTATTATGGGTAATAGCATAACCTGTGGGATTAAAGGGATTGGTAATATTAAGGTGAAATTGGATAATGGCTATTTGGACTTTAAGTAGTGTCAGATATGTCCATGAGTTACAAAGAAACCTTGTGTCCATAGGTGTCCTTGATTATCAGGATTTTGATACTTTCACTGGAAAAGGAAAAATGAAATTTTCTGGGGTGAAAAACTCATTTATTCTACTTTCAAAAGAAATGGTTTGTATTTTATGTATGCTCAGTGAATTTTTGAAACTGCTACTACTATTCAAAAACCTCCTTTGATAAGTTTGTGGCATCAAAGGTTAGGGCACATTGGTACAAAAGGTTTACAAACTCTAAAAAGGAAAGGAGTTCTTGGGGCCACATCTGTTGATAAACATGATACTTGTGAACATTGCATTTTAGGAAAACAAATTAAGCTCTTCCGATCTCTTTTCTGCCTGCTACACATAAGTCTTCTTCTGCACTTGAGTATTTGCATGCTGACTTGTGGGGGCCTTCTTCAACTTCTACTCTTTCTGGTTACAGATATTACTTGCTGATTGTTGGTAATTTTACTAGAAAAGTGTGGGTTTTTTTGCTAAAAACTAAAGATGAAACATTTTCTATTTTCAAAGATTGGAAAAACTTTATTGAAAGTCACAAAAATCAGAAAGTTAAATTTCTAAGGACAGACAATGGTCTGGAATTTTGTAATCAAGAGTTTGATAACTTCTGTAAGTTGAATGGTATTATGAGGCATAGAACTGTAATAAATACACCTCAACAAAATGGAGTTTCAGAAAGAATGAATAGAACAATTCTAAACAAAGTGAGGTGCATGGTACTAAGTTCTGGACTTCCAAAAACCTTCTGGGGTGAGGCAGTGAAAACTACTGTACACCAGATTAATAGAAGTCCCTCTAGTGCCATCAACAGTTAGATACCAGAGGAGAATGGTTGAAAGGACCTGTAAATTACTCTTACTTGAAAACATTTGGTTATGCTGCATATGCTCATCAAAATATTGGCAAACTAGAGGGTAGGTCCCTTAAATGTGTCTTCCTGGGTTATGGAGAGGCCATTAAGGGCTATAGACT
>CAVNYN010239135.1:0-18056 GCA_963692815.1 Nyctanthes arbor-tristis | reverse complement strand
AATTGTAATAGGAATTAAAATTAATAATTAAAAGGTTAAGGTTGGAAGATGTTATTAGCGACGTAATGCAACAATAAATAAAAGTTTAGAGGTCTTATGGGGACAAAATCATATAAAAATAGAAATGTTGGGGATCTATAGTGGAAATAAAGAAGTAAAGGTATAATAGTTATTTGGATAAAGACTAATAATGAAAATTAAAAGGTTGGAGACGAAAAGTGACGTTGGGACCTAATGTGATAATAAATAAAATGTAGGGGACTTAGCAGACCTAATAAAAGAATATAGACAAAATTAATATAAAATTGAAAGGCTGGGGACCTATAGTGAAAATAACCCTTAAAATTAATATATGGACAACACTATATTTACAAATAGATTTACAAATGAATTTACTAATAGAGGGTAAAATTGAAATTTCCTAAGAACCAATTATTGATTCTCTTAACATACCAATATATTTATAAATTATAAGAAACCATTATTAGTTTCTTGTATTTTATTTTATAACTGTATAAGTAACCACTATTGATACACAATTAGGTAAAATTATAATTTTATCTTGTTATTTTCTCTTCTTCTAGTTTACAATACAGGGATGAAATTATAATTTTACACATTTTTGTAAACTTGTCTATACACTTATTTGTATTACTCACTTCGTCTCACAAAGATATTCTCTTTCTATTTTCACATAAATTAAGAAAAACTTAATTAATATTGTTGGAAATGTACAATTTAAAAATGTATTTATTAATATCACATTTGATTTATTTAATATTTCACTGTAAATCTTCTTTATTATTGATTACCATACATAATAAATATGAGTATTTTAGAAAATTAAAAAGTTAATAAGGAAAGAGGAATATAATTTGAGATAGTCAAAAGAGGAATTGGAAAATATCTTTTTAGGACGGAGGAAGTAACTAATAAATTTATCCTTAACTATATATCATGAAGTTATTTTAATAGCTCTACTTGTAGGAAAAATTTCAAATACTTTAGAAATCCGTGGACTCGTATTCCTGCCACGAGAAATGAGAAAATTACAAATATATATATATATATGGGTCTAATTAATTAATTGACCTTCTCATTGACTTATAATTCTCTATTAACATTGGGTAATAAACACGATTCTTACGAAAGGTTAAAAATTCACATGGTAATATTCAAGAATGGGGACCCATATGTGAGTTCTCCCATATGACTGTAAGAGAGAAAGGGACCTCTCTAGGAGGGTTGACCACTATTAAAAATTCACATTTATAGGGGGAAAAATAAAAATGATATAGCACCATATGTGTTATATATTATGACTCTATATGACACGTGTGGCATGTATGTGCCATATGGAACATGTGGTATTAGAAGAGGACCCGGGGGGAAATGGGAAGAAGAAGCTGCCTAAGCAATTGAAGACAACAAATGAAGGAAAAAAAATTGGAGACTGAAATATAAAGTAGCAATCAAACTAGTTTGATCAAGTGAACGGAAAAGCAGCAATTGAATATCGGGCTATTGTGCATCAAAAGAATAAAATAACTTTTGAAAATAATGTTGGGTTGTTGGATCAGAGCAGGCTTGTGTTTGTGTACAAAGTGAATCCTAATGAACATATTTGCCACAGCTGTACCCAACAATTTCTGAATCATTCTCTTCGTTGTTTACAATAAAAGACAAGTTGGGAATTGGCAGCATGTTTCTTGCTCATAACTCACAAGTTAAATTCTACTAAAACACGAGTGTCGGATGATCATCTAGAGTTGTCAAAAAAATGTTTAGTTGTTTTAAGTCGAACAATTCACCACTATTCAAACTGGTTAGCTTCAGTGTGAGGTCGTCTATATAGGCTAGAGAAACCATCATCGAGTTTAGAGTTTAGACGTACTTGCACTTGGGAAAGCTACTACAGTTGACTCAACTAGACTTGACTACGATGCAGTATGTTTTTTTTTTCTTAATCGGCTTGTGTCTCAAACAAGAGAGTCAAATTTAATTCATAAAGAGTTACACCAGACGAGAGTTATCAAACATAGATCACTTTCAGGGCCTGACCTTGGCCTTAAGCGATGTTTAAAAAATAGGCTCTTATAGTAATCAACTTTTTTTTCAAATTTTATTTATTTATTTTTTAAACTGATTGTCCTTTCTTTGTTTTTGCTTTGAATGATTTACGTTGCACAAATGAGCACCTAACATAATAAAATGGGCTCAGAAGGACTTTTAAGTTTTATCAATAATAGTTCTTTCTTCTCATCAAAGTTGATACGTACTTGTTTCCTTTTTTTTGATAGATAATAAATATGAAATTGGATTAGGTGAAAATTTCAGAGAACTAAATATGTAATTAGGGGTAGTTAGAGATTATCAAGAAACATTAGGAGATCTGATTTCAAAATTGTTAAATATATTGGAGAGGGATACAATAATCCACAACAAATACGGTATAAATTATAAAGTATTATTGATAAAATTACTTTTGAAAAAATTAAATATGTAATTAACTTGTAAATGACACATCTAATTCCCTACACACACAAAATCGGGCCCCTGACTTCTTGGGCGCTAACCACAAGCGTCAAGCGTGCCATTCTTATGTTCAAGTCCTGCTCTGGTAAATTCAAATTTGAATATTCCAACGTGCTTTCAAAATGAAACTATATATCATGTTTCCCGGAAATATGAGTACCACTCAATATAGAGGTTTAAGTAACAGCTAATTATATATCCGTGATGAAAATGATGTCCAAGTTGAAAGTCTATCTATTCTTTGATGCATTCGTAGTATAATATCTTATGCATCATCAATTCATTATATGTTATGTTATTGCATCCAATCCAACAAGAATTTGCGGGCATTAATAATCAACTAATTCTTTGGCTCATCCAAAAGCAGACCTTAAAGGAGGCAATATGATTATAATATACAAATGTTGTCTGAATATTTTTAACACATACATGACATATTGATGGATGACTTTGATTG
Organism: Nyctanthes arbor-tristis; assembly: GCA_963692815.1. Taxonomy (NCBI): domain Eukaryota; kingdom Viridiplantae; phylum Streptophyta; class Magnoliopsida; order Lamiales; family Oleaceae; genus Nyctanthes; species Nyctanthes arbor-tristis. Next base: position 15,064 of record CAVNYN010239135.1, on the reverse strand, counting down.
CATTTTGCAACAATTTTTAGTGGTCTCATGACTCTTAAATACTTAGTCTGCCCCACCAAGGAGACACCTAAAGTTTATGTACACATTAACTTTTGAAGGTGTGCAACTAAATCCTCAGTACAAATTTTGAAGTCTCCATTTTTCAACATCTCTGACCAAACTTAAATTCAGAATATTTATCATCGATCATAAAGGAGGTTTTCTTTTGTATTCATATAAAAGGATTTTTCATATCTATCAATCACTTCCATCCATCTTCCTCTATTTGATGCAATTGCATTTTATGATTAGATTTTAATGTAAAAAGGCGCTATCCTATTTATTATTAGGGAAACGATATAATCATTTTTATTGTAAAGAAACACGAAAAAATCCCACGTAAATCATGATGAGAATATCATAATTGAATGTTCCCAAAAATGAAAAGAATTATAAACTTCCAATTGAAGAAACTAACTACTCATGAACACGTGTTTGTACAAATTATTGGGACTCCATTTACATGTTTGCACTTGATTCTTTATGGAGTCCGTGGCTAAATTATGGCTAATGATTTTAAATATTTCTTCTTTAATTGCAACAATTTCCTAATCAAGTATTGAGTGTGTCACCATTAAAAACTTGTGAATATTAACTTTTGGTGCTGAGTCACGTATCAGAGGTAGGCCTTGTGCCGCAATCAAATACGCTTCGATACTCTACTAGACATAGCGTATAAAAAGATGGTAGAAGAATCTCGACAATTGATTTTGGAATTGATTGCTTCTTCTGGAAAATATATGATTCTAGTGTATTTTTAGATATTGACGATTGAATCGATTATTGTTTAAATGAGAATGATCAAACGTTTAATTGGCGTGTCCACATTAGACACCCGACACGTGAGTTGTCTAAACTTGATAACGACGTAATATTTCTTGAATTACATGTATCACATACATAATTTTATTTCTTGATATTCTTTTTTGACGCTTCCTGGGATGCAGATTTTTATGTCAAAAGTGTATATATATAAGATTATGCTGATTAGTGTAAGATTTTCTTGATCGGCCCCTCTAATCACTGATTAGCAACGACAACCCTGTTGGAAGATTAGTTGAGCATTTTCTTGAATTGAAGTTTACCAATTGACAGTGGTCGTACATCTTCCTTGAATTACGTAAATTTAACCAGAGGATGTAGATTGAGTCTATGACAAATAGATTTTGGGTGGAGTAATTCAAACAATTGACATTGTACTTAAGTTCTCACGTTTTAAGTAAGAGCTCTCAAATTTGAAAATTCACATAGCACGCATTTATGCACCCACACGGGACAAGATAGCTACCCGAAAGTATCATAAACATACTATCGAGTTCAATCTACCCCTTACAAGACAACCACTAGCAAGGCTGCAATAGGAGCAATCTACACCAGTGTTACCTTATCTTTCTGAATTATGAACCAATCTTCACATCAACTGATTTTGCACCAAAAACAACTCCTTGAGATCATCAATCAAACTACATAAGATTATAAATTGAAATTTCAATTGATTGTGATAGAAATGAAATTGCTACAAAAAATTTCAAAAAGGGATTATGATAGATAAACATAGCAAATCTAACATAAACCAAAATAAGCAGAGAACAATTCTGCATTTGTCACTAGTTTCCACAGCAAAATAACATAGACTAATAACTGAACCTATACATACATATATAACTCCCCATTTCAAAACATTTCAAGAAACCCAAATTACAGTGGATGATCGTGATCCAATCTCCATGTTCTTTCTTCCTCATAAGAATAAGAATACAAGAAACTGGATGGAGCAGAATTGTGGGGAACTCAAACTCTAAGCAAATAAATGCTAAGTTCAGGACCTCCATGGCCATCAGGGTTCATCATGTAAAAAGCTTCTGAATCTTTAGAACCCACAACTCTCTCAAACTTGGCTCTCATGTACATTAATTCCCCCTCTGGTTCTACCCCATTTCCTGCTCCAGGTAAAACCCCGGCTCCCATGGAAATTGGGCCAATGGAATTCAAGATTTTCCACTCCTCTGGTCCACACTCACGCCTCACTGCATACCCACATTTCTTGCCATTGCAGTAAGTTCTCCAAATAGGCTCCTCCAACAGTTTCAGACCCTTTTTCTCAGTCTTTTTCTCACATTCCAGTGCAATTCTCACCAGCCCAGAAGCCATTTCTTTAACCAAAATGCTTGTTGGAGTAGCAAGTTCAACCAGAAATGCAGGGCTGAGCTTGAAATCTTCTTGGAATGCAAAATGCACATGCCCCCTTCTGTACCCAAAAAGTGTGCCCACAATCTTAGTCCCGAGCCTAGACGAGAAATGGGTTCTGTTCTTCCCAATGGTAAGTGCAGAACGGATCTTGGAAAATGACACAATTGAGTGCTTTTTCTTCTTGGGCTGTTCTTTCATTGAACGTGCAGACATCGAACGGAGTGGAAAATTTAGCTCCTTGTCATCTGAAGAGGAACTGAAGTTCAAGATTTCTTCCATATCATTATCTTCATCTTCAGCCTTCTTTCTGAAGTTGAAATATCTCCTGGAAAAGGAGAAAGAGTCATGGGGATTCTTGGCCATGATTGTCTTCATCAGGGGACAAAGGAGAAAGAAAAGAAAGAAACAAACAAACAAAGGAAAGATGAGAGGATAAAAATATTTGAGAAGGGAGGAGAAGAGGATTGTTGTAGGTATTTTCTTTTTCCTTTTTTTTTTTTAAATAAATATGGTGATTTATTCTAAGGTTCTAGTCCTTTTTGTCAGCCTTGAATGACTGAGGAACTGGAAAATGGCAGCGAATCCTGACAAAAGAAGGTGAACAGACCCACCTAACTGTATCAAGAAAAATATGGGACAGTAACAAGGGTAGAGACAACAAAACAATAGAGGAGGAGAAGGAGATACATATGGGAATAGGAGGTAATGGAATCTGAGGAGACAGGTATTTATCTTGAATCTTTTTCGTATTGTGGGGACGCCCAAGAAATGTTCGCAATCTAATCACACTGTTCACTCGCTGAAAATATTCCCGTACCATATATTTGGTGTCACTTACCACCGGATAAATGATATAATAGAATACAAGTTATTAATATGATCTGATGAAAATGTAGTGATATGTCAAAAAGGATCAGAAGTGTGAGGATGTCCCCACTCTCCCCATCTTACTTTTCTAATGTGAAACCAATAGTAGTTTTATATGTAGATCCTAACACCATGTAAAAAAGAATGTCTCTATAACTAAGACGTCCTCATGCTAGATTATTTATGATAATGTTTTAAAAAACTCACCTAGGTAGCACTCAGTGGCGAGGCCACTTGGGGGCCTATGGGGTCCAGGGACCCCATTGGCTCTTGATTTTTTTTTTTTTTTTATATGTGAGATTTGAGTAATCTTTTCCCCCTCCTTTTAACCCTTTTAAGTGAATATAGTAGAGTGTAAATAAGAAAATCAAAGAAAAATTTGAGACAAAAAATACTTAGTTCATTTGCTTTATTATTAGTTAAAGGTAAGTATTCATTGTACCGTTCTTTGTTTTATATAAAATTTAATTCTTTGACTTGACTTTAATCTTGTGACATGAAAATTTAAATGTGTTCAACCTTGCAAAGTTTTAATAGGTTTAAATCATTAAATAAATAAACTTTCTTTATTGTCTTGGAATTCAAACTATAAAAACTTTCAGAGTTAGCTTTGTTTGAAGTTATTTTATGATGCTTTATGTTTATGTGCGTGAGATAATTGTTTCATTATATGTAAAAAAAATTTCATTATTTTTCTTTTTTTATAAGTTTTGTTCAGTGAAAGAAAAAATAATAAAATAAATCGCATACTACTAATTAAAAGGGTTCTCACTTTGCCATTGACCCCCACTAAGTTTTTTTCCTGGCTCTGCCACTGGTGACACTTATATATGCTTGAAGTTTGGATTTCACGTTTTACCAGGCCTTGTGTTCATGATGCATTGATTGTACTTTTATCACGCATTGGTGCATTTAAGTAAGCTCAAACTGAATGCTCGCTCTTAACGTTTTTCCACGCCTTCCACTATTTAAAACCTTGATTTCTGAGTGATATGATGATATTTTGTCATATCAATATAATATATAGTACTGTTACGACACTAGAGGGTTTGGTGGTGCTTAAACATTCCTACTTTGCACAATTATACTGTCAACCTGGTGTCAAAGGAGGAGCGTTCTTGAGAGAAGGTGAAACACAAATACTCAATGTTTTAAGATACCTCACTTCTAAGATAAATGACTCTTTTAACATTTGTAATAACATGACACATTACATAAAACTAAAAATGATATTTCGTCGTACGTATAATGGTAGTAGGGTATTTACATTCTTTACGAGTAGTATTCCTACTCTTCTTGATTATGTTCTAAAAAAAGAATACCTTGTATTCCTTTAAAAGAGTAGAAGTAGACAGACTAGGTAGGTAGGGAGAGAAGGAGAGACCTTGACAAATCAGTTTGCATTGGAAAACAGATTAATGGCAGGTAAAAGCCACACCAAACCGTACCCACTAGTGGCCACCCCCCAATGTGACCTTTTTCAATGGTGTTGTTTCAATAGTGTGCACACATATCCAAGAGCCCCATTAGACAGAAACTTTTGTTTGCTATTCTTGCAAAAGTAGCTTTTTCTTTCTTTTTTTTATATATTTTTTTATAGTCCCAGCTTTGCTGCTGCTTATGGAAATGCAGTTTACAGTCTCTTCAGCCTCTAGTCACTGCATCAGACAATTGAGTTCCGGCTATGTGCTTTGCACAGATGAGACACAATACTGAAATGAGTGTTGTGCAAAACACGATTAAAGATCATGATTTGTAATTTTCTTTGGTTAGAAGCTTAATTTGTGTTAAAAAGAGATTTAGCCTTAACCATTGTATAATGAATAAGGTTATTGTTTGGTTAGGTTTTGACTGATATACAATGCGTCGCATTAGTGTTTTTTGCGTTAAGTTATACATGATAGTGAGAAGGTTAAAGATAACTTTTGATACATGAAAGTTTAAGTTTAGACTTGTCTGAATGATTTTATGACATATTTTTACTGTATTTAAGTAGAATTTCCAAATAGTTCTCTCGTAGTGTTTTTGTTCATGGAAAACACTTTTATTCCTTGTTCATTTACAAGGAGTTAAAGGGAATATAACTTCAAGCAAAAACCCCATTAAAATTACACACACACTGTCCATCAACTCATGCATCCCCACTGTCATTCTTCATAAACAAACAGCAGTTCACAATAGGAGGCTCAAAAATGTCAACACAATATATAGTGCAAAAGTAAAGCAATGATGACTAATTAACATTGAGCCAATAAATCTTTTATTAGTCTGCCACAAAGTGTGCTAAAGATAATTCACTTACTCCATAATCATTACCTAGTTGTATTTGTTGAATTTGTGTAGATTCTTGATTAATTAAGATTGAGGAGATTTTATGTTTGTCCCACAATACCACCCACCCCTTTGCATATGCACCACATGTGCTTTACAAATGGTCAAGCCCCATTGAATTTTCAGGATTTAAATAGTGACTCTTAACAACTACTAATTGTAAAAATATATGATTTTTGAGGTGGGTTCAAAATTTTATGGGTCAACTAATAATGAACTAAAAACCAACCACTATTAGCTAAAAACAAGGTTAGTATAGTTGTTGTCTTAGTTCATATCTAAAACCGAGTTCGATAGCTCTTGTTGTCCAAGGAAGTTTGAAAACATTAATTTTATAATACCGAAGATTACGCTAGATGGAGTACCCTGCATAGGGTAATTCTCACCACAATATTGGTCAAATATTCTCTTTCTCATGAAATACGCAGTGTTAAGTATATTATTGTATAAAATTGAACATAATGATAAAAGAAAAAGTTAGGCCGCGTTTCAAATCAAGCATGGTTTTTTTTTTTTTCAATTTTTTCTTAGAGAAGCCAAATCAAGCATGGTGTCTACATTTTAGAGAGATACTAAAAAAAACATAGGATGCCAATAATTTTCAAACGTGACTAGAATGATTAAGGGCAGAGAGCTCAATAATTGAGCCCTAATCAGAGATAGGCTCGTGTACAAGTGGACTTGGACCCAAATTTTGTACCTTTCCCTTTATTATAATCATCAGTTGTACAACGTTTGGTGCCGAAGGAATTGAATTGAATATTCAAATACAAACAAAGAAATATAATTCCTTTTGGAAAGTGAATCATTGCAGATTGAGTGTTTACATTGGAAATGTTACAACTTCTTTCTTTAAACTTGTAAACATCAGTAGTTTGGAAAGTAATATGGACATCAAAATTTGAAAACTTGCTTCCAATCTTGAGTACTTGAAGGACTGAATTCTGATGCCTGTTGGCGACTAATTGTTACATGCATGATTATTAAAATTAACAGGGTGTTTGACAACTCATCCAGATTATAATCTGCCACACAACATCATTTTATTGGTTTTACTTTTTTTTCAAAAAGTCAAAAAGTAAAAGCCAAGCCACAATCTTTTACTATTTACAAAAAAAAAAAACCAATAAAATGATGCTATGTAGCAGATTATAATCTAGATTATAATCCAGACAGTTGCCAATGGAGATGAACCGTTAACAACTCAACGTCAATTTATTGAGAAACTAAAGAAAAATGAATAGAGTAAGATTTCAAATCAGCATCTGGAGCAAACAGTAAATTTCATAGAGCAACTACCAATTCAAGAAAATATGATGAACAAAGTAATGCATGTACTACTAGTTTATGATAATAAACAGATCACAGGCATCTCTCCTTTGCAATGCTTGAACAATTAGACAATATCCATATTAACAACTAATGAGAGGGAAAAGGATTCAACCCACGTAGAATAGCTGCTTCAAGAGGTTCAAATAATGGTTTTGGAAGATTATTCCAGTCATACCAATCCCAACCATCACATTTCTCGGGCTCGAGATTGACGGGCATCTGACTCAAATCCACCAGTGCTGCACGTAAGAGAATGGCAATCAACTGTACTGGCTTTGGTTCCAAAAGGACATTGTTGGTAACTGTGAGAATTTCAATATCTGTGACATCCAGGTCCAGCCCAGTTTCCTCCTTAACCTCTCTGGCTGCACATTGCTCGAAGCTTTCTCCTGAGAATGAAATCTGGAAGTGGTAAAGTGGCAACTTAGGAAACCCCACACCCTCGTCTTTACGGCAGTCAATAACAAAAGTATATTAAGCTCCACAGAAAAAAATATCTATGGATATGTAAAATTGAATCTGAACTTTTTTGACAGTTGAAAGACTTGGAATCGTATTATTCATATTGCCATTAAATGACAACTTCATCAAACCAAAATGAAACTTAAGTGGCCTCTATGACAAAATGAAACTTACGAGGCCCTCTATGACACCAGGTAACAGAGTTGGAGACTTGGACCAGTTCTCCCATCACACTGATTTTAATATATACAAAAGATATTACCATAGCCAGAAGGAAATTGTAATATTTATTTTAAATCTTTTGGTGTGATAGGAATTGAGGTTTGCTCCAAAAATAAATTTTGAGATAATAATGAAGTGCACCATACTATTTGGCACTAACCACAAATCTCGCATTAAAACGTCTTTCAGAGTGGATTAAAACCTTTATCTAAAAAAAAACAATAAACCATCTCCATACTTAAAATTCTTGTTATAGAAATCCCTCATGTTTAAAGTACGTGCACTGCTCCTAGGCATTCTAATCAATATTTATGAAGGACTGGAGAAACAAAAATGAGGAAATAGTGAGCAAGAACAATGGGAACCCAAAGGGCCATGTTTAGTCTAGAAACAAACGCCTCCATCACCAATTATGACCTAGTCGCCACTAGGAATTGTGGTTTAAACTTTAAAGTATGAACCTAGTTTACTTCTTCAAAATTGTTGGAATCCACCACCAAGCTGACAAGAAAAGTTCAGGCATAATGCGCATTTCCCTCTATTAACATTTCAGCTTCATTTCAAAAGAAGTACACACTACCTTTTATAATTATTTACTTCATTTACATAAGAGGACGTTATGCTCTCTCAGAAAACTTAAAAGAAGTGCAAGCATCTTAAGTTCATTCACTAAGTGTGACATACAAATGATTTCCCACATGGACTGGAGCATCAGGAATGTCTCAGAAAATCATGCTCTTTTTACAGGGTCAATGTTCATGAGTAACAAGAGAATTTGATGAAAACCCTCCACATAAGGTATTGATGCACTTAGCCATTTTATAAGAGGGATTAATCATGGGCAAGTTCCCCGCCAGGAGGAATTGAAATCGCGATTAGTACTAATAGGCCGAAGCCCATTGAGGAATAAAGATGTAACCTTTCTATGCTTACGCATCTTTCCCTCCAAACGCCCTGAATGAATACATCTCTTTCTCATGTCAATCTGAGAAAAAGTTTTTACCCAAATCCATGTTAAAGTCAATATGCAAGCCCATTTCCTCACCCTTATATTTCCAATGAAGGAAACGGTATCAGGGATAGAAAAGGAAATGGTATCAGGGCATGCTTTTACTCTCCTTGAGTACTCGCTGGAGGGAGTTTGGGGGAGAAATCGTCATCACTTTATTACGTTCCCATTACGACGGAAGCCTGTCTCTCAATCTTAAAGTGTTAATATGGAAGCCAATCTCACAATATTTAAAAGAATTTTATCCAGTAATTCTCTCAATCTTTACAAGAATTTTATCAAGCAGTTTATCTTTAGCATTGTCAGGATAGTGCATTAATCACAACAGTGAACAGTAGAAAGTTTTCTCTCCTACTCACACAAGAAACGTGAAAGCCCCAATTTACATCTCTCCCTTCCGTCCCTTTCTTTCACAATTCTTTTTCAATTGTGTCTGATTCCTTCACAAAGATCATTCTTTTTACCGCCACCATTGCTCCTCTCCCAATCCTACAGTTAAATCCACCACTAACGCAGTATATCAGTCTGAAAAACTGCTAAGTTTCTGACACCATTTCATCACTATATAAAAATAATATTGGTCAATATCTACCTAAAGCTGTAATTTACACTCCCCCAACACCGTAACTATAGTAGCAATAATAATCAGTAACAAAACAATGAAAAATATGAAAATAAAAAATGTCCATGAACTCACCGAACTCGAGGTGGCCGCCAGGAAGGGCGAACGTGTTGCGGCCAATGGCGGTGAGACGGCGGCCGAGCAGCACTTTGTTATCCTTCAGCAGGAACACTCCCACCCCAACCTCTGGCTTTGGTTGTGATGCCATTTTGAGCGAACTGTGGACTGTGGTAAGCACCACCTCCCTTCTTCTATGGGGGTTTCAGATACCCAACAGCACCACCCCTCCAGACTCCAATATGCTTTACAGGAAATTACAGAAAGTGTCACTTTTTAATTTGCACTTCTCTTAGGTATACATCTTTATAAACATCTGCAAAAATGTCCTTTTTCATTTTTTCTAGACAGAAATGCCCCTTAACAAAAGTTAATTTTCCATCAAAAACCACACCTAGTCTTCATGTATTCTTCTTAAATCTAGACTAAGTATGACAATTTGACCTTTCAACCCATAAACTCGTGGGGACTCATCCCTAATAGGATTAACTCGTCGGGCCTAATCGGGACAATGGGGCTAGTATGGGCCAACATTGTCTACGCGTGACCCACTAAAAATTTTCTTTTATTTTTATTTTTAATAAATTTATTTCTAAAAATATGTAGAAATTGAGGTATTCTATGTTAGAACTCGAGTGCCTAAGGGGAAAAAACCTTCAACTATCCACTTCAACCGTTAATGTCATTTTGCTTGAAATATATATATATATATATATGTATTACAAAAAGCAAATTATTAACATAAAATTCTAAAACTTGCATATTAATTTACTAACCCTAATTTCTAACTCTTGTGTGTGTGTCTATGAATGGTTTATGAAAAATCATGAAATATCAAATTGATTGAAAGGAGAAAAAATTAATAGGTCCTTTTATGGGTCATTGTGGCACCCTGCCCCCGCCCTATTTTGACCCATCCAATGAATTTAGGGTATGAAGCGCGTATGGGGCGACTTCAAGACTCGTACGGCAGGTACAGAATATGGCAAAACCCGCTCCAAATCGCCCCATTATCATCCCTAATCTAGACGTGTATTCTTCTTGAGTCTCTTGTTCTTGGTTAAAAAATTCAGCATAAATTTCTTCTCCAAATTCCAGATTCGGTGCTTCCTTTGCCCGAATCCGCAAAGGCAAACTAGATCTAACCCCATTATCACATTCACGGGGCGAACCAGAGCACACCACTGCAAATCCGCCGAAAAAATGTCCCAAAATCATTTCGCCAACAAAATTTGTTCCAGCAAATAGATTTAATTGGTCTCGCATTCTACTGCTGGCTAAAATCGTCGGGAGAGGTTCGATCGTGGCTATGAAGAAGTGAAAGGCCCATGTTGGAAACAAAATCAGTACCCTACCAAAAAGGGACAAAAAAAAAAAAAACCTCCTGCAGAAAGGTATTATTTTCTTTTTGGATCAAACAAGGTAGTTATTCATCCCCGTAAATAAACCTTATTTTCGAAACAGACAAAAGGGATTTAAGAAGAAACGAAGTGCACTTTACTTGAGCAATGTGATTCTTGCATTAATTTAGATGCGTCTTCTGTTTGCTTAGAAATGCATCTTTTGTAGTGGTATCAAACAGTGGAGGATGGTGGTAGTGGTTTCTTCCCCCCTCTCCTGGTGGTTTAGTAGATTATTCAAGTAGTGGTGGTGGTGGACGAAAAAAGTACGGTGAAGTAAATAGTTGTGGAGAGTTTAGCTATCTCGAAGAGGATGAAGATTGACATTTGAAGTGAATACTTTTCTGTAATGCAATACTTTCGTAAATCTTGACAATCGATTAGAGTAATTCTATATAGTTGGAATAACGAATTGATAAATAGTTGGAATAGCAAATTATCAATTCGTGATATTTCATTTGTGTTACATACAATAATTGAGTGATACAATGTCAAGATATGAATCTGGTGTTTGTAATATCATACTTATAATTTTTTTTACCAAACTATAACGGTACAGAATTACTATGAATAACTGTCGAGATATACGTATCAATTATATGACATATTTACACTTTGGTAATTGTCTAGAATTACCCCAGTTAAATGTCAAATTATACGAATAAATTGTATGGATCAACATACTTATACCATTTTTCCAATCTAAATATAACGAATAACTGTTGAGATATAGAATCAATTGTATCACATGCATACAATTTAGTGATAGTCGAGAATTGGCATGATTAAATATCAAGATATACATACAAACTATATGGATTGCCATAATTACAATTTTTGTCAAACTGCAACTGTCAATAATTACAGCACAAAACGGTAGAGATATATAGATAAAGTGTAGAATATCAAGTCAAATTTTAATTGTCGCGAATCATCATACATAACTATAGAGATATATAGATAAAATGTATAGAACATCAAGTCAAATTGTAATTGTCAAGAACTACCGCACATAACTGTAGAGACATATAGATAGAGTATAAAATGCCAAGTCAAATTGTAAATGTCGAGAACCATATCATATAACTGTAGAGATATACAGATAAATTATGTGAAATGTCATTATTATACTTTTTGTCAAACTGTAATTGTCGAGAATTACCACATATAACTGTAGAGAGTAAACTGTATGGAATGTCATATTTTTTAATTCTTTCATCCAATAGTTACTGCACATTGTGAATTGAGAATAACTTGCTTACAAGTACAATATTGTTGACTTTTTAAAAAAATCAAGTACCATATTTTACAGATTTTAAAAAAAGAAAAAAGAACAGTTATTTGTTAGGGTAGGAATGTAATTTTATTCAAAATATAGCCCTTTTTGCACAAAATTTTTAAATGGGTCATATTTGAACTTGCTTTTTTGAACTTTGTTATTTTAGAAATTATCCCTATCTTTTAGACGTCGAGAGTAGTCTTTTATATGCTGAGAGTCATTTGGTCTTAAAAAAATAATAATAAATAAAAATAAAAAACAATTAATTAAAAATTGCAATTTAAGAATATATGCTCTTTCATTTAATTAACATTTCACTTTAATTGAATTTAAAAATATATGTTCTTTGCTAGTGAAGCCTAGCTCATTTAGTTAGGTAGCTAGGTTAAGGTATTGAGACTTAGAGGTCTCAGGTTCGATTATCCTATATAGGGTATTTTTATATTTTAATATAGTATGTATTATCACCACATGTGAGTTTGTAATGTTGATTTTCTTAGCGCTGTGTTTCAATAGGATAAATATTTATGCGCGTTTGTACTGTTATGATGCTGATTTGTCATTGTATTTCAAAAAAAATAATATATATATGCTCTTTCATAATTACTTAACGTTTCACTTTAATTATTAGCTTTCTTTATTGATTACAATGTGCAATAAATAGGGGTATATTAGAAAAATTAATGGCTCGATTTTTCCTTCCTGTAATCTATATATATATATATATATATATTAATCCACTTAAGTCTCAATACCTTTATGTACCACGATTTTCTTATCTTTTTTATTTGGTAAATTTTGCGGTAACTGTTCTTTTACATTTTAACAAAATTTTTTGTGAAAAAACTCAGAGAAGACTTGAATCTGTGACTATTATGTTTAACAACTAAACTTTAACTATTTTGTCCATTTGTTTTGTTTGTTAATCTTTTTTTACTAATAAATTAAAATATCAAATTTGAAATGTCAATTCTTAAACAAACTTTATTCCATCATAATTCGTTAATTCACCATCTCTACTGTGTATATTGGTAAGTTTAATGTTATTTGAATTTTAAATGCAATTTACATTTTTTTAATTTATTAGGCTTATTAGGATTTTTTAAAATGAGACAGGTAACATGTATTTTTTATTATTATATATATGTATGAAGGATGATACGTAAGAATGTATATTATCTTTTAAACGATGTTGAACTTTACGATTACTAAGTCCATTGAGCTTACTGATTCAATTAATGTATACTTGTGTGCTTATATTTTTCACAGGGATATAAATATTACAGAGTTATATTTAACTATCTATTAATATATTTTAGTAAGTTTTTCTACTCGTACAGTGCACGGGTGGTTTAACTAGTTCTTTTGTAGTATTAAAAAAAAAGATAGACTCCTTTGATTTTTACAAGGAAAAAAAACTCAATTAATATTGTTAAAAGTGTAATTTACCAACATATGCTCTTTCATTTAACTAATACTACCTCCGTCCCAAAAAGATAGTTCAACTTTTTTTTTTCTTCTGTCTCAAGATATGGTCCAGTTTCTTTTTTAAAAAGTAGTTGAAATATTACTTATCTTAAATACCCCTATTTAATGTACATAATTATAAAAAAATAGAGTTACTAAAGCAGAATAATTAATAAACGAAATGGTATAACTGGGGAATGATGTCAAGACTTTTTCAATACTATTAAATAAACTTTGCTTAATAAATGTGAAAAAGGATACCATCTTTTTGGGATGAATGTAGTATTTCACTTTAATTTAATTTAAGAATATATTCTCTTTCATTTAATTAACATTTCACATTAACTCTTAAAGAAAACGTTTCACTTTAATTATCTTTCTTTGTTGATTACAATGTAGAATAAATAGCGGTATATTAAAACATCAAGAATAAATTAAAGAATTGGACGATAACTTAGAATGGACATTAAAAAAAAAAATAGAGGACAATCTTTGCGGAAGCATAGAATATATAATCTTCATCCCCCAATATATATCTTGTGAGATGAAAATTGTACCAATATTGAATTGAATTTTTCTATTCATGCACATTTTATTGGAATACACTGCTTTTGTACTAGGCAACTACTAGGATTTAAGAATGAAGGAAAGCAAAGTTGGTTAATTGAAAAAATAATGATATCAAAAAATTAACACATGACGATATGGCCTATTTGAGTAATATGGAAAATGAATTCCAATTTTTATTACAGCTCGTAGTATTCTCTGTGTGTTTGCATTCACATAACATGTCAAGTAATAGAGACAATGAGCAGAGTTAAATGATAGAAATTTGTATAGGAATTAGATGTGTTGATATAATTGGCTTGACCAAATTCAAATTTGGAATAGTAAGAGAAAGTAGTATGAAAACATGGCAGACGGTTGTGGATTATTATTATTATTTGAAGGGAAGGTTTGTCGAAATTGTAATTATAAACACAATGGTTTGGTATTAAGGACACTGAAATTTCAGACCAATTAAGTAGTATCTGCAGCTGATATATTTTAAAGCTTCTTTAATTAAAGATGAATAATGTTATGTAGCACTAGAAGTGTTCCGAAAAATCTATATATGTCAATATATGTGGTATTAAAAAGTATAAGTGAAATTAAAGACATTCACGTATGATCTACTTGAATTAATTATCATTTAGTGTCATGTGAAAGTGTACGACTTTTTTAAGAAACTAATTATGTTAGTCTAGCACACTTATCATCACAAGGATACACATGGAAAATAATGCCGGATTGCAATAAGACAGTGATTTATGACAAAATTTCATTCTATTTTCTAGAAATCTTGATCATGTGCTATCATACACAGGAGGCAAAGGCGTCGATGAATAGATTACTTGGAAAAGGCAATTGAAATATGATGTGATACCAAATTTGAACCTTAAAAAGAAAAGGCAAAAAAAAAAAAAAAAGGCAACATATTGTACATATTCCTAAATATATTGGTGAAGGAATTAGAGATTCTCTTATATTCATTCTAGCAAGAAAATCAATAGATAGTAATCAGAAGGGGCTGACAGCACGTGCCAATTTCAACATGAATTCAGGCACTAGTCGTTTTCTAGGAGGCGCTGAAGTGTCTTTAGAGAGAGCTTCAGAGTCTCCGGCATGAATCATAGCTACCAAATCTTCAAACATTTCATCTCTGCCCCCTCTCATTGGGTCCTATACAGTGTCCAAATTTTGATCAGTAAAGAAGATTCATAAAGCAAGTGAAGCAGATCGGAAGA
>CAVNYN010239133.1:0-10575 GCA_963692815.1 Nyctanthes arbor-tristis | reverse complement strand
AAAAAAAATAAATCTTACTGTAATCATAGTATTTCACATTAAAAACGATCGTTTTCATTGTGTTGCCCTCTTTTCTTATTAACTTGTTGGTTTTATAGTATGATTCGCCTTTTTTCCCCCTTTGATGGTCAACGGCAAATTTAAGTTTCAAAGGTAGGTCTTGTTTAATTTCTTAAAATAATAAAAACACATTTTAATTTTTAATCCAATAACTTTTATTAAACTTTTTGAAAAATTAGTGTCACAATAACACATGTTTTAACAAATGACATTCTAAACATTTTTCAAAAGTTTTAATGTCACGCCTATATAACAAAAAAAAGTGGCACCCATTGGATGACGATCTCATGTGCCTTTGCACTACCTGCACACCCTCAAGGCTACCATGATTGCACACACCAAGGAGCCAAATTCCATAACGGAGTCCCATAACATCAAGTTCAATTAAGCAACAAAATTTGATCTAAATTTTCTTTGTTCAGTGTAAACTATTACTAATGAGATCGTATTTTAATTGCTTCACCTAGTTGCACATATGAATCGCCTAATTGTGCCCATTATTCGAATAAAGTATCAAGATCTTCATTACGTAAGATATGTAATATGAGTTCCAAAATATTACTTGGTACCTGCTCTTGCAAATAGTTAAATACAAAATAGAGAATTGGTTATATAATGCTAGTCTAAGTGGTGGAGCCACATTTGGGCAAATGCGGGCAGATGGCCCCCAAAGTTTTGCAAAATGTCTTTTTTTGGACCTTTTTTAATAATAAAAAATTCAATAATAATTTTGGAGTCTAATGTATTTAATCTAACATAAAACAAGAAAAGTGTCTATATTCAAGATATTATTATAACACACAATTTTTGTAGGATTCTTGAATTTCTACAACTTAAAGTGCTATTGAAATTCAGCTCAATATCTTCATTGATATTGAAAGAGGAAAGAAAAACCTTTCCTTAATAAGGAGAAATTAAGTTAGTTATGTAAATAAATTATTTAATATGAGACATTCTTGTTTAAAGTCATGTTATTTAAAGTAAAGGTAATATTTAGGTCGGAATTAACATTATCCGATATGTAAAGTTTTCTTAATTAAAATAACTTTACAATTAAAATAAAGATTTTTTTCTTTTGCTATTTAAATCCCCCCCAAATTAAAATTTCTAGCTCCGCCGCTAGCTAGCCTGATGATACACATTAACTCCATGCAGATCGTGCTTTTAGTTTTTTTTTTAAAACATCAAGCCTAACAAGCATAATTACACTACATTCACTTTAGGAGGTGGAAATCTGGTTATATATTAATCTATATATTAATTAAGAGACATCTTTGGTAAATTTTTTCTGCTTTTTGTTTGGTTGCACAAGTAAAGGGTATTTTGGTAAAATACTAGAATCGTGCCAGGGTAATTGGCAGAGTATCGCTATTATTCTTCAATCTATGCATTTGCGTCTTATCTTCTTCTTTGATTTTGATTTCCTTATTGAAGAATTGAAATGGCCATAATATTTGGAATGTACTAGGGTTTTGGTTTATCTTGATTTCATTTGATTTTTTCTACCATGTTGGGCATGGTTTTTTCAAAGGTAAATTCGTGGAAATATTGTATATTTTGATTTTAATTACAGTAGCTGATTTCAATTTTCAGACAATCAAGGAGCTTTTGTGCCAGGAAGGCTAATTACCGACAATGCAATTATGGTGTTTGAAGTACTCCACTCACTTCACAAGAGGAATAATGGGCAAAAGGGATTCTTTGCGCTAAAATTGGACATGAGCAAAGCCTAAGCAGTGATGGAGAGAATGAACTTTCCCAATAACTTGGTGGACTGTGTGATGGACTGTATCACTACACCATCTTTCACCTTCACCATTAATGGGGAGTACCGTGGCTAGGTAGAACCAAGCAGGGGTTTAGTCAGGGCTGTTCATTATTACCCTATTTGTTCATTTTGTGTGCCTAGGCGTTCACTTCTCTTATTACTAGTGCAGAAGGGTGGGGTGAGCTATGTGGGATGCGGTATACGGGTACGGGGGCTCAGGTTAGCCACCTATTGTTCATAGATGATTCTATACTTTGGAAGAGCCACAAGGGGCAGAGATGCATTCAGTAATACAGATTTTACATACATATGAGAGGGCGTCTGACCAGCTAGTGAATACGAAGAAAACTTCCATTACTTTCCCTCCCAATGTGGAGGGGGATGTTCGACAGAATATTGGCAAACTACTGGGTGTTGATATAGCAAGACAATATGATAAATATCTTAGGCTACCAGCAGTAGTGGGTAGAAACAAATTAAGGGTCTTTAGCTCTCTCAAGGAGAAAATCTGGAAACGGGTTCAAAGGTAGCACCAGGGACTATTTTCTTACGCAGGAAGGGAAATCATGCTTAAAGTAGTTTTACAAGCCATGCCAACATATGTACTGAGGCTATTCTTTTTACTACAGAGTTTGTGCTGAAGTTCAAAGTTTATTCTTGAGATTCTAGTGGGGCAAGCATGACGACAATAAGCGGAAGATGGTATGGGCTTAGTGGAGCACCTTATGTGAATCAAAGAAGTTGGGAGGGCTGGGATTTCGCAACCTAGAAGGTTTGAATCAAAGCCTCCTAGCAAACCAAATTTGGAGAGTTCTTCAGGATCTAAATTCTATGGCAGCACGACTTCTCAAGGACAAATATTTTCCCAATAGTGACATTCTTTGACGTCCCAAAATTCTATTTATGTTTCTTGAAATTTTACTGGAATTTTTAGGAGTAAAATAAAGTGTTATACTCAATAAAATTAAGGATAGATGGATAACGATTATCCATTAAGGATAATTGCAAAATTTACCCTAGGGTAAAGGCGCAACTAAATGGAAATTTAATTACAAGTTAGCCCTTAAGAAAAACTATAAATAGTTAGAAAATTTGAAAAAAAAAGGTTCGAAAGCGGTTAGAGTCTTTTTCTCTCAAAGTGGCTGGCTAAGTAAATAAGCCAGCCACCCTTTTAATACTTGGCCAGTCAGGTAACATTCTAGTGGCCAGGCTAATACCTGGTCGGACAAGCTAATTACCTGGCCAGCCAAGTAACCTACTCGGCTGGCCAAGTGCTTCCTACATCCTATAATATTTATACTTTATAGCATTGTTTAATACTGTGATTATACACGCGATGTAGGGATAAAGTGTTCGAGTAGTGTTAGAGGTAAGTAACGATTCAAGGACAATGCAAAACTCTAGTGATGTGTTTTTATGTGACAATGTGAGATATGAATATTTGTCATGCCCTATGATTGAAATGATTGATATACATGATAACTACATGATATTGTCTTGCCATGTATTGACAATTTTGGTCAATTTTGGATGTGGTATATGTGAAAGTGTTTAGGCATGATATATTGGTATTATTGAGATAGGTTACTGAACATATTACAATGCATGCTATATGCTCTCATTGAGAATGATGATAGAGAAGAAAATATGCATGTGGCATCAAGATGATTGGCATGAGTCATTATTTATGATGGTGTGATCCTTATATAGTTATACCGTACTTTGATTGGTCGTCTTGTAAATACATTTCATTTAGGGCAGCGTACCACTGTCGATGTTGGGGGCTCAGTGATCGATTGGTTGAGTATATACACTGGACGCTGTATTGGAGGCTCAGTAGCCCACTGTGTGGTATATATAGTGGACGCAGTGTTGGAGGCCCGACAATTGATATGATTTGGCCAAGTCATTCTTATAGATATTGGTGAATCCTTGGCGACAGTCAAGGTATAGTAAGCCCTTGGAAAGAAGGTATGTGTGCGCAGATGATTGGCTTTATTAATAATGAGCTCAGGCGATATACTATATAGAGAGATATGTGCCCTGTTTATTTAGTGGTGTGCATAACTATCATTGCATCACTACAAGAAAAATGATATTTTACAACCAATATTTTAACCACCATGTAATTTTGGTTGTTGAAACCTATTATCTACGACCAAATTAAAATTTCCGTTGTGGTAGATCCATGGTGACCTACGGCAATATCTGTTGGTTGCAGATGTAGTTCAACAACGAGAATATTGGTTGCCAAGTGCATTATTCAATGACCAAATTACCTATTGGTTGCTAATTCTTTTGCCCTAAAGTAAGGATGGTCTGCTAAAACTTGCAGCAACTGATAAATGATTTCGCCAACCAATCAAATCGTCATAAATTAGCATGAATATGACAACCAAATTAATTCATTGTCGTATAGATGAAAAAATATAAGCCCCTAAAATTTAAAAGGTGCGCCTAAATATTTATTGACATTTAGTGATCATTTACGTGGTCGTTGTGCGCATGGAGAGCAACAACTTGATATTCAACTACAAATTGAGATGGTTGTAGAATGCAACAACAAGATTACTCAGTTGTTAATGCATTGTTATCTCAACAACCAATTGTAACTCGTTGTAGATATCATACCCGATGATTGAGTCAATAACTAGATTACATTGTTGTTTATGTTTGTTGAGATATAACAACCACCTTTTTTGGTTACGAAAGGCAAAAAACACTTTGACGCCAAAATTTTTGTGGAAGTTGGACATATACTTCAATAAATAATAATAAATAAATTTCTAAATAATAAATTAATTTCAAATATATATGTCAACAATAATTAAAAAATTGAGAACAAAAATTTACTTTTATTTCATAGCTTTAACTTTTTGAAAAACCCATGGTTTGTTTTTTAAAAGAATATATATATATATATATATATGGAAGAATAATTGTAATATAATGACGGAAAAAAAGGGAAGAAGAGAAGAAAAATAAATAAAAAGCCCTAAAGCCCTATTTCATCTCAGACTCCACGTCTTCTCCATGCCTTCTACTCCAGCTTTGTCTCTCTTCACTAAAAGATCAACGACGACAATGTCTAATTATTGTACATTGACGAAATAAAAGTTTCAAATAGGTCGTGTAATCACTTCTTCTCATTGAATCTCAGGTATTTCTACAATTCCTCCCAATTTTTCATCTTATTCGGCCTTTGTGTATCTGATTTTGCAGTTTTGTGATTCATTGATTTCCAAGCTCAATTGACTAGGGCTTCATCTTCTTCAATCTTGGATTGTGTGTGGATGATGGCAGCACACAACTTTCTCAACGGATATCATACATATCTGTTCCCCTTTGTGTGTATAGAGAGATCGGAAGAGCATTTTGGATTTGTATTTACATTTAGTCATTAATAAGAAATTTAGTTCCCTGTCGATTCTACCATCTCAATTTATTTTTTCATACTACTATACTTGTATATGTGATGCTAGAAAATAATTAGTTAGTCCCGGAAGGAGCAAGGTTCCTTGTACTTGGTTTGGGCATCGAACCTTTAGTTTTAGATGTAATTGGGATTACTCCATATTATAATTATAAAACCAATTCTCTACTTTGTACTATTTGATGTTGGGTTAACTTCACAAATCATCACCAACCTTTAGATTAAGAATCGGTTTCGTCTCCAACCGTTGTTAAGACATACCATAGCCCCCAACCTTTGAAAAATATGAACAAATCGTCCCTTTTTACAATATTCCACAAAATTTTTAACAAAAAGACGATTATACCTCTGACTCTTTTTAAATTTTTTTTAAAAAAGGTTTAAAATAATAAAAAAATAAATAAATAAAAAATCAGCCCAACCCACCCCACGCCCCCCTCCTCTCTCCCGTGGCCATTTCGGCGGCCACAAATGGGAGTGAATCCTTCCCATTTTGTTGTCGTTTCCAGTAGCAAAATGAGGGGGGGGATTCGCCCCCTATTTTTTAGAGAAATGCTGCCCGAAATGGCAGCCATTTGTGCACTGCAGCAAAATGGGGGGATTCACCCCCCAATTTTTGAGAGAAATGCTGCCCGAAATGGCATCAAAATGGCTGCCATCTCTGGCATCATTTCTCTCAAAAATAGGGGGTGAATCCCCCCATTTTACTGCCGAAAATAGCAGTAAAATAGAGGGGATTCACCCCCATTTATGTTGCCATTTTGCTGCCATTTCTGGCAGCATTTCTCTCAAAAATAGGGGGTCAATCCCCCCATTTTGCTGTCATTTTTGCTGCCAAAATGACAGCAAAATGGGGGGATTCACCCCTTTGGTAGCACAAATGTTGCCATTTCCGGCGGCATTTCTCTCCAAAATGGGGGGTGAATCTCCCCGATTTTACCGCAAGAAATGCTGCCGTAAATGGCAACACAAAGGGGTGAATCCCCCCATTTTGCTGTCATTTTGGCAGCAAAAATGACAGCAAAATGGGGGGATTGACCCCCTATTTTTACCGAGATGTTCACTTGGTAAATGTCAATTCGAATATGCTGAACATGAAATGCATTAATACTTTGATTGCAGGAACAAATCAGAGCGAAGAAGAGTACAATGGCCATTGATCCATGTGCTCATCAAACTCAACCACTAGATATAATTGGATGTTTCTCATATTTTGATACCATTCCCATCCTACTGCACTAGCTGGATGTTGAGAACTTGATAGTTTACTTTGGGAGCTTCATTACAATCCGTACAATTTTCTTAGGCTAAAGACTTCAAAAATGGTATTGATATTAGTATGTGACTGATTGTAGTGGATATTTTCATAGGTTTTAGGGAAATGAAATTGAGTTTTTATTCATACTAGAGTTGGTTATAATTATCCTTGTTCCATTTAATACTATTTTGGAATCATATTTACGATGAGATTTTAATTTTACATTATACACGAGGGCTAAAATGTGATTACTTTTACTGTATTGTTCTAATCCCTATGACAATGACATAAATCAGTTTTGGAGAATAAATCATTATTACACTACACGACAACAACTAATTTGGTTGTTATAACAATTTAAGATCAACACATTAGTTGCTTTAAGTGGCTTTTGCCAACCAAAAAACATGAAACAACAACGATATTTCTCATTGTTGATAATATCATATGGTTGCGTATAAGACATTTTACAACCAATTATTTGATTGTGGAAAAGGAAACTAACCAAAATTTGGTTGTATCAAATAGTTTTGTCGATCAAATCTATTAGATTAACAACAAGAAATATGGTTGTGGAATCCAAAATTTGTTTGGCCAACGAAGCATTTAACGAAGAGTTCTAGGTCGCTGAAGTCCGATAATCAACGACCAACTACTACAGTGGTTGCTAAAAACTTTCCTCAACCAGTTTTCATCGACCAGCTGGCAACAACCGATTATTGGTTGGTGAAGCTCATTAGTGACCAATAATCCCAAGGAACCTACGACCAAAAGTTTGGTTGTTGAACGCGGTATTTCCTGTAGAGCATTAAGCACCATATACATATATAGATATGCCGTTACTTGCTGAGCATTAACTCTTATATAGTTTTGCATTGTAGGTGTGAAAATACAAGTAATGTGGGTTGGTGGCAACACCAATGACCAGAGGACTGTGTACCAGACATCTGACTGTGGTAAAATGGATCCACCACAAGGGGCACCATAATAAAGGTTATAAACCTATTTAAGTGAAAGATTTACTATTTCATAAAGATAATATAATTTATAAAATCAGTCCCCAATCATCCTTTTCAAGTAAAATATGTTTCTCGTCTAATAAATATAATAATTTTATTAAATCTCACTCTTTTAGTATAATTAAGAATATTTTAGAGAGAAACTTCATTTAACTTTTCAACTACTAAATTATTATAACATATTCCTTGTGGAATATATTGACGAAAATAATTTGTCTTTTATCGAGAATGAGAAATATTAAAATATTCGAGGATGCTACACATTGTCCATGTTGTGGACAAGCAAGGAGCTCTTATCTATGGAAAATTTTTACTGTGGGGAAAGGAGATGCTACTAAAGGGGTTGCTTTGGCGGGTTGGAGATGGGCTATACATTAATGTTTTGAGGGATCACTGGATGCCGGGATAAGGGGCTGAATTCAGTGCATGACCTGATTACTGAGGCTAGTGATTGGAACACTGATCTTATAGCATCGAGGTTTTAGCCAGTCGACCACTTCAATATAGTGTCAGTTCTGGTTGCGAGTGGGGGAGAGCGATCATCTCATTTGCTACCCTACCAAGTCCGGATCTTTCACGATGCGAAGTGGCTAGCATCTTGTGAATTCTAGGCAAGAGGTTATGGAGCTGGGGAGTGGAGGTGTTTCGACTTGGTGGAAGTAGATTTGGCAGTTGAATCTCTTTCCGTGGATTAGTCGTTTTGCTTGGCGTTTTGTCTATAATGTGCTACCGACAATGGAAAATTTTATGAAATGGTCTATTGAAGTTCATTTTCAATGCCTTCGGTGCTGGGCAGCAAAGACTGATGAAGCGCATGTGTTTATTGGATGCGACTGGGTGAAACGCTTTTGGAAACAGCTCAGGTGCTGGAATAGAGTGCGGGGTAGGGTTGTCTTGTAGATTTCCATTAGATCTTCACAGCTGGCTAGCTTCTCTAGGGGCTTGATGTGACCAGGAAGAGTCTTCCGATCTCATTTGCTGGGGACTTTGGACAATATGGGATAACTGTAACTCAATGAATAATTGAGGAAAGCTGTGTTCAGTTATGCCTATGATGTCCTCCAAATCCTTATAGCCAAGTATCAAAGGGCCTTGGAGGTGAGGAAGTGGGCAGAGGCATGGGCCAATCACAGTGCACAAAAGAGGTAGGTTAATGAGGATGGCGAGCAGGAAGGGTTGATCCTTTGCGTTGATGCAGCCACGAGGGTTAACGAAGGGCTGTTGGGATTGGGGAGTGGTTAAGGAAGTTATAATGGGAGAGTGGTTAAGGATGACAATGAAGTTATTATGGGTGGCTTTGTGACCGGGAGGATAGGGGGAGTAGGGCCAGTAGTGGTAGAGGCATGGGCGATGAAAGAGGGTGTCTTGTTCGCAATGCAAAGTAATATGCAAATTAAACGGGTAGAGACTGATGCTTTCACTATTGTCGCCCAATTGGAGAAGGAGGTTCGTGATGCATCCATTGCACTGTTAATTAGAGAGATATGGAGGCTCATGGTGGCTGGCAAGTGTGGTTCTAGCTATCATATACTGCGAAATCATAATATGATAGCCCATTGCATTGAAGCTTTCTCTTTTAATTTGTCTCAGACAGTGTATTGGACTGAGAGGGTCTACTATTTTATTGCAAATGTAATCTACAAGGGGACAACTAGATGTTATGAATGAAAATCTACAAGGGGATATGGATTTGATTATGGCTTGAAGGAAGCTACTGATTCCAGGTGTATTATGTGATTTACCATATATTTGGAGAATTTCTTTGAAACTTTCTCAATTATACAAGAGGTGTTTTTTTTATTTCCCTTTTATGCTAACCCTAATTTCATTTTTGGCTCCCTTAATTGCGCCAATTTTATATAATCGTTCTGAGCAATTAAGGCTATAAAGTTCTGAGCAATTACTTAAGAATTTGAGAGATGAATTTTTACATAAGTTATTTGTAGCAACGTCACGTTTTTTTTTAATTATCATGTGCTAGTCGCTTGATTTGCAATTAAGTAGTTAAATCAATTTTTGGAAAGTCTTCGTGTCCTTGAACCTTAATTTTCTATGTTTTCTGTTAGTATTTCAGATCATGGATGCCAAGTAATTCTCGTAAGTTAGACATGGCAAATATGGGACTTCCCCAAATGGATTTTATAAATGTTCCTCTTTCTCTCTGGTGGTGTGTAACAATCAAATTAAATAGATTTATAAAGTTGTAGAGTCAATAGTCAAGCACTTGCCATAGCAATATAGAAACACTTCAATTTGCTGTATTTATAATTTTTTTTTTTTTTTTGCACATGACCTGATTTTGGCATGCAAAGTGTTATTACTTGTGCTATATATTCAAATCAAATTGTGCTCGCATTAGGCTAGCTTTTGCTGAGATTAATAGGTTTCGCAACCATGCCGAAGGGAACTAGTGATACATTGGTGTTATTGACACATATGATTGGAAGGAGAGCTGTAGAAACGGGAGATCATTAGGCTACAATAGGTATAAAGTATTAAACAATTGCATTCGGTATTGCATATTTACATTGACATAAAACACTGATGAACCAGATATCATGGTACTATACCTGCCCCTTTTCAAGTAATTACATATTGCTTGAATTGGTAAAGCACAATAGCTCTCTCTCGTGTGGGTCAATTTCCACATATTGTGTATATACTTAAATTCCCCGCATATATATTGACATCTCATCTGGTTTTGATTAGTTGCTAAGGAATGACAACTTACTTCTTTGATAGCAAATACTAGAACCAGCTTGAGGAAACAGGGGAGATATTTGCACTAGGACATATTAAGATTTTTATATGCGCAAATATAGTTGAAAATGTGCTTGATATTCAAAATGCAAGCACCGTTGTAATTCATGACGTTCGGCAATTTGGCATGGTGTAGTTGTATCAAGTCGTGCATGCCATGTGCTTCTCTTCTGGGTTGAGTATCATACTTGCTTACCCGGTTTTTGGAAGTTGTATATGATTATCATATTTGTGTCTGCAATGGTATCTAACATACTAACACAATACAAAATTTATC
>CAVNYN010239126.1:0-57685 GCA_963692815.1 Nyctanthes arbor-tristis | reverse complement strand
TGTTCAGTAAAGTGAATTAGTAAATGTTCAAAATATTAAATAAGAAGAATAATTTGAAATTTTATTTGTTGCACTCACTGATATAACTCAAAATTAAATATGTGTATATGGTTGCTTTTGTAGCACACTCAAAATTTTTGGTTGAAATTAAAAAAAAAATCTATAATAAATTTGAAATAAAATAAACCTTAATTCTTTTTTTTTTTTTTTGGAGGGGGTATTAATTCTATAATAGCATAATTTTATTGCATGCATTCTTGAAATTCAATTCTTGCTAAATTTATGGACTACTCACCTAAAATGTTCAAACACTAGACGCCAAATATAGTTATAACTCTAGACAGATAATGTAGTATAACAAAAGGATAATGGAAAAAAATATAAATAGTCTCCATCAATCTTTTGAATTTGGTCAACTATGGCCAAAGGTCTAGTGGTATTATAACACTAGACATATAGTGTGATATAATGTTATCCATTAAAATGATTGTGGGGGTGATGATGTTTTTATATCAATAATTATATTATAACACATCACTATCTGATATTGTTAGGACACTAGACATCTGGTCCTTCAAACCAACTCATCAATCTTTGGCTCAAAAGAATAAAACAAGAAAACCAGCATAAATTATAACACATTAATCCTTGTGTATTGTGGGTTTTTAATACAACCCTTGTGTTTCTAGCTCCAAAAATTTGAAAAAGATAATAATAATTTTAAAAATTCTGTTATTAAACAGCAATTTTCCAAATTCTCAAACTCTTTTTAACTTTACCAATATAACACTCAATGGCGGCAGATAACGGCTGTTGGTTTTGGACCAAAAAACTACTTATATATTCCACTACCTCCATCTCAATTATTTAGTCCCATTTATTTTTTCATAAAGATTAAGAATCGTACTAGTAAATACAATTATATATCATGGGAATATAATTGTAATGAACGCAAAAGAAGACCAAATAAATGAGACATCTTAAAAAGGAAAATGTGATTAAATAATTGAGACATAGGTAGTACTTATTTCCAATTAATGGTAATAAACTACTTAAAATTTTCCAGTAGGCATTGTAAATGATATAAGAGTTCAATCAATTTTAAGGAAAAAGAAAAACTGTGTATACACATTCACGTATTTAAATATAGGCGGACACCGTAATTTTTACTAACTACACCACAATTTAATTATTATACTCAATATACTTTATGTTTTTAAATCTTTACACTTAAACCATTAACTTATTTCTATTATATTTTTATTTTTAACATTTTATAATTGTGACATCTTGCACTGAATGATATCTTAATTTGTAAAATTTCATTGTAGAAATGCCTAAAATTTTTAAAAAAGCCAAAAATGTATCATTCAATAATAATATACGCAGTGTATTTTCATACAATTTTAAAGTAAACAAATCAATTTTTTTAAATATATTTGATCAAGAAGAGATAATAGTTAAATCAAAGATCCGAGAAAAAGAAGTAGCAAAAATTATTTGGAGCATTAAATTCTATAAAGAACAAAGTCTACAAATGTTCACACTAATAAAAATGTGGTGCTTATAATAAAAGAAGTGGCATAAATATAATTAACCTTAAACATTTTGTTGGACAACTCTCTCTCTCTCTGTGTTATATTATTAATTGGACGAGGACGATAACAAAATATATATGACTATTTAAATTCTTTTAAATATGCTATGGTGACATGTGTAATTAAAAACTAAAATTTCTAAATCGAAAATTTGTTTCTAATCGCTACATGTAATGTGTTTGTTTCCTCAAAAAGAATAAAAATACATCAAAAAAGGAATAAAAAATAAAATAGTAAAGAGATGTTTTGCATTTCTACTGCTTCGTCCGCATTATGGGCCCAATTTATTGTCTGAGTTCATAAAAGGTGAGTTGTCCCATACACATTGGGACGGAAAAGTAAAGGTGAGTTGTTCCAATCACAGCGTATCACATAAGATGTCTGATGACATATCCCGTCAGGCGTATGGTATTGATCAATTTTGACTATTGAGGAAAAAATGTAAGGGTGATTTGGTAATTGCAGTCTATTTCTTCTTCCTTACCATCATCCCCTTCCTTGACATTTCACAGTGTCTTCTGACTGCCGCTCTTTCAGTTTTTCATGGCGATTGAAATCTTTTTATTTCATTAGGTCCAGACCCAAGAAATCTCATCCGAGATTCAGTGTAGGCATATGCCTGTGCTTGGCTTGAACTAGCTTTGCCCCTCAATAACATGTATGTTCAGCCTGAATAATTGATTAACCCCTATGGTAATATATTTTTATTTTAAAATAGAAATAGTTTTGTTTAACATCCAGTAATGGAGATTTGTGCCGTAGATGTGATCTATGAGTCCTACTATGATTTATTTAACTAATTATTATTATATTATAAAATTAATTAGTTTTAACATCTCGTATCCAATCTAGTTAGTATCACTACACTAGAAGATGGGTGAAAATACATAAATACATAGTAGCATGAATTTATTTGACAGCTAAAAAAAAATGACAATTATATTGAATACTAGTCTTCAATCTAAATAAATACGATTATTCTTTTTGAAATTTGCATGTCTTCCCAAAATCATGGTGACAAGGAGAAAAAAGCACTACACATCGATGAAGAAATTGTGCACATAAAAATGCAAAGCTCTATAAAGCAATTGGAATGGCATTATTTTTTCTACTTCTAGATTTGTATTGACCAGCTTCTCCTGTGGGGTGCATATTTTTCTTGCGTGATTGGAATGCCATCTTTTTCTAGCTACCTCGACAAAGGGAGTTGTTAGAATTTCGCGTCTGTCTTACTATTTCTATATTTTATGAAAAATGAATTGACGAGGTCTGTGTAGTAAATGTAAGTTTCGTGAAAGAGCTAGGTGAATATGAATGATTTGACCAGAGTTCATCTCGAAGTAGAAATGGGTTGCTAATCGGGGAACTTATAATTCCATGCCCCTCTCCAAAATGGCTATATATATGGACAATTCCCATTATATTTCAAGAAAACTTCTATGTCATCCTGACCCTCATATGCAAAATGATTCAAGTAATGCAACAGCCCAGATGGATTGTTTTAGAATACATAGTTCTGATAGCATGCCATGTGAAGTGGGCATGGGATTTCCTTCTTCTCCAATCCTTCTTTCAGCCTCGTGGATTAACCCAATTCCCAGACTATATCGATGACGATGATGACGTTAATGTGACGCATAACACAGAGACTAATAAGGATTCATCGCTCGAGTGTGCTATTTGCTTGTGCAGTATTGAATCAGGGGATGAGGTTAGAGATCTGAGATGCCAACATTTTTATCACAGGATTTGCTTAGAGAGGTGGATAAGATACGGTCACATGACATGTCCACTCTGCCGGAATAACCTAAAGTCACCACGATTTGCAGCAGAGCTTGACCTGCAGGCTGAGGTGATAGTACTTGACTTGTGGGCTACAAAATCAAGGGATGACCGGTGTAGATGGTGGATGCGCTAGCTAGTTGGCCGCTATGTTTTAGATTGATGAAGAGTCAAGATGTTGGACAAAAGTCCAGTACTCCATGGAGTATTATACTTGGTATTCCTGACTAATCAAAGACTTACTTATGGATTTAAGGGCTCAAATTTGTTATTTAATCTGGGTCCTGAATCTCACATGTAAATCTCTGATTGGCCAGGAGTATCGAGTGCTCAGTACTCTTAGAGAACTGGATTTTTTTCCCAGGATGGTTGGTTCATAACTTAGTATGAATAAGAGTCTGGTAGCCCATTTGTGATCTTCCTTTGTACTGTTAGATAGAAACTATATGGGCATATTAAGGAGGACTCAAGTGATTTCTTGTCTTGTTATTAATGTCATTTGTAACGTTAATTAATAACTAGATAGTACGTGCATTGTACTGCAAAAGTGACTTAGATCTTTATCTCTACTCACGGTTTTCTAAATTTTTGTCCTTGCCATATAACTTAATCACACAAGCATCATTTAAAGGAAGTCTTTAAACACATGCTAAGTGCTTACAACTTGAAAAGTCATCTTTTTATCGAAGAATATGGTATGTATATATAATAAAAGAATTTCATCAAACTGGGATGTATTACTTACGGTAGTGACATTAATATTAACCAAAATATGAAAAGACGGAAATAAGCATTGAGAAGGTTTCGTGAGACGAGACGTGCTCCTCACATCAAACTAAAAAGAATTTTTTCATCAATAAAGTTCTAAGAAAACAAACATTGACAAAGTTTACAAAATGACTGCAATTGCATCATCCTCACCACTACTAGTAGCATCATATCCTTTTGTCGTCTTCTTCGTCTTCATTATTAACATCCATTTACTTACATCTAAGTGCAACTTCCTTTCCTTTACCCTAATCATTTTTTTAAAAGATAATTAATATTTTTCTCATTACAGAAATGGCTTGATTATGCAAATGGCCCCTAATCTTTACCTTTGCCCCGCAAATGTCCCCTAACCTTTCATTTTTGCATTGAACACCCCTATCATTTGCGGATTCCTTTGGAGATGGCTCTTGCCGTCATATAAAGAACAAATAGTTTGAAAATTTGAATCTCGAGGCTTGAAGCATGTTGAGATGTAAAAGGTCAGTCTCGAAACGTGATATAATCTCCCCTTTTAAAACAAGGATGCCAACCAGAGCTATTCGGTACGCAGGGCTTTTTGTAGTTAATCGATGAAGGTAGGTGATCTATTGTCTGTATATATTAGGGGTGGCTTACATCATTTCTTCCCTACATATAATTTGTTTTGTTTTTGATATATTTTCCCCAATAAAATTGAAATGGTTAAATAGACGCATATTATAGACTTTGGTTTTAGTTTTATATCCTAACATTATAGAGCCAAACAAAAACCAAGTCTCTTGTTGTGTTTACATTCGTCACAATTAACAAATAACTTGTTCGCTCATGAATTCTTTCGTTATGGAACAAAATCCCATATCCACAACTACCTTCGAAAGGTCAAGAAAACAAAAAATCTCATATATTGGCTAATAAAGGGTAAATGACAATAATATTAGAAAATAAATAAGTACTACCAAAAAGCTTATTCGACACATTTGGCACATGGTACACTAAGTATGGCAAAATATAAATTCACTATTATTGACACAAGAAAACAAATGTCCCATCCACTCAATCTCGTAAATCAAGCTCACGAATAATATAGTTGATGTTTGATTCTCTTTTTTAAAGTGATTTATAAAGAGAAATTATAAGTTGGTGAAATGAATGGTGTAGATTTAATGAAAATTTGAAATTTTTAATTATAAATGAGCAATCGTCAAATCAGTAGTCAAATAAGTAGTAAGTGACTTATAAAGAGATATGTTAAAATATGATCAATTTCAATGCCTACTTTTTTATGTGAATGGCAAATCGTTATCTCAATATTCCTCTACAGTTTCACTGTTCTACAAGTACATAGCACATTTTCAAAAGGGTGGGGGATCCCATTAGGTCATTCCCAAAAACTCCAACATACCTACGATATTCAATATCAATGATAATGCCCCATTCACTCTACCTTGTGAATCATATCCGTAAGTAATATAATTTTTAGGATCTCTCTTCAATTGTGAATCACACATCGACTACGATGTTCTTAATTTTGTTTAATTAATAATAACTAGCATTAATCAATAAGTTTAAGTTCATCATTAACTAAATATAATCTCATTATTTTTTAATATTTTTCTACCCTACATACTTCTTCCATGGCATATTCTTAAAAATAATAATGATAATAACAAAATGAAATAAAAAAAAATTATTTCCAAAAATTCAAAGCTACGGAAAAACAAAAACATCAAATTAATACTTCAATGCACAATCACTGCCATTTATAAATATGTCCAAAACGTCTGAACGCGTTTTCTTTCTTCCATTCTCTCTCAACATTTTCGTCTCTCTGCTTCAATACATTCTCCAATAGTGAGAAACCGACATTTGTCGCCGGAATTTATGTCACAAAATGTCTGATTTTGCTCAAAGAACTTTTTCAAAAAACAGGTGCCGTGGGATTGTGCATGCTTCTTTTGGTGGTTAACTCGACCCGAAAATCCGAGCTTTAGTTACAATTTATTTAAAGTCAAAAAGTTGTATTAAAAAAGATAGGGACATAATGAATGTTACCTCCCCAAAAACATTACAAGATCCGTATGGTTTTCTTGGATTGTCACCGATCGCACATGAGGAATTCCTAACTGATGAGTTGTCACGATGCAAGTAATAAGTCCTTGAAGTTCTGACACTTTAAAAAATTTTCAATCCATGATAATAGTGTCCTTTCCGAGCAAAGTAATCCAAAGCTTGATTCCTTTCCTTCCAAATATGACTAATTATTGAACCGGTGTTTATCATAAATTCCCGAAACATTACAAGATCCATAACATCCTCTAAGCCAAAGAATGCTAGCATGAATGCAAAGGGAGTACTACTCCCCCATAACCAAAAAAAAAAAAAAAAATGCATCTCAAATATACAAGGCCCTGTTGTCTTGTTGGTACAAAGCTGAACTGCCAACTGGAAAGCTGATTCCACCCATATTCTCTCAAATCCATTGCTTAGGCACAACTCCAATCTAGTTAAGAGTGCTCTTAGTTCATCTTCTAATATAGAACACGATCCATAATATTCAAAAAACCCAAATTCTAACTTTCCTTTAGTATTCCTCAAAACTCCAGTACCAACAGCCTTCATCCCATTGTTCAAAGCTCCATTTGTGTTCAAATTGTACCACGTACCAACCCTTAGCAGGTTTAGACCAAATCATAGAAGAACAAGAATTCTCCTTACTAGTGTGTGTACCTTTATTCTTCCCAATCTGTGGGAAACTCCCTTACAAGAACACAGCCTTTCTCCTAACTCTGTCAACACTCATCGTGATTGACCTGTGCGTAGCATTATTCTGCTCTGACCATATAAACCAGAATACATATAAAGGAACCAATATGATAACATCATCTTTCTTTTACTACAAATGGACCATCCAATGTATAAAAATGCTTTGAGAGTGGCAATTGAACAAAGGAGTTACATCAGGCAAACTACAGAAGTAATTCCAAAATTACTGAACAATAGGACTCAAATAACACATGATTAATGGTTTGACATTGGCACAACATACATATTTAGAGACCAAACTCACGTTGCCTCTTTGTTGCACTACAATATCATTATTGGGAATCCATTTATGCCAAAGCCTCTAAACAAAAGCTGATATCTCTGTTGCCTTTTGTTAGAATCAGAATAGTTTAATAATTGGCAGTTTTGATAGTTGTATAGGAAGTTGAGTTGCATTTCTTTCTTCACATTCATGCTAATTTTTTGTTTAGCTTTTGATAGTTCCTCACGGTTATGGTGGCTTTGTAATGCTTTCTTTTTGAAGGTAAGATTATGTCCCACTCCTTTTTTGTACAGCTTTTTATTTGTTATTAATAAAATTGTAACTTGTGCTTAGATTTTCAAGTCAACTTGCTTCTCTATAAAAAAAAGAAAAAAAAGGAGGAAAATCCACTTAAATGTTCCTCATATAATAATACTATACAGGCAAAAACTTTTACCCTCGTCATGAAGAAGGAAGTAACGAGAACCAAATTTCGCCTAATGTTAGCATACTCATTTTTTCTTATTCTATTTAAATTTGAATTTGATCAAAATTACATCAACACATCTCGTGGACTCATTGTACTGCACAAATCTATACCATTAAACTCCACTCATTTTCTCTATTATTTCAAAAAAAAAAAAAAAATGTGTTCACTAACGGCGCCCATCTGATCAGTAATGAGTTTAGCTTAAACAGTGACATTGTAGACTTTAGTAACTAGTTGATTGCCACCTTATGTTATCAACATTGGTGATAACATCAATCTATTTAACGGTTTTTACACTGAAAAGATTCAAACATGAGACATGTGATGTGGTATAACATCAATCTTGATATGGTTTGATAAGAGGTGGAAAGACATGAAATACAAGAAAAGGTGAAAAACAATATTATGAACCTAAACAATTTCTCAAGACCTATATAGTTTGTGAATTTCCAAAATCCTTGGCTGGACAACTTCTCAAAAGCAAATACTTCCCTAATGAACATGTGCTTGAAGCTAGTGCCAAAGCGGGAAGTTCTTACCTTTGGCAAAGCTTAATATACGGAAAGGACATTATCGCAAAGGGAGTAAGATGGAGAGTAGGTGATGGGAAATCTATTCGGGCTTGGGACAATGCCTTGCTGCCAGGCAACAACCTCTTGCGACCCTATACTACGCCTACGAATGAAGTCACATTAGTTGAGGAGCTTATCAATGAAAGTGGGGGCTGGGATAGTGAGCTTGTAAACCAAATTTTCTGGCCAGTTGATCAAGACCGAGTGCTATCTATTCCGTTGGGAGAAGGGCCAGAAGACCGTCTCTTATGAATAACTCGAAAAATGGAAGCTACACAGTCAAACAAGGCTATCATCTGGGGCACAATGCAGTGAATGTTGGAGGCGCAGAAGAAGGGAACAGTGTGCTACGTGATCCCTCGTGGAAATTGATTTGGAACACTAAAGTGCCACCTAGAGTTAAAACACTTCCTGTGGCGCTTATCAAACCATTCAATTCCAATAACTTCTAATCTCCGTCATAAACATGGCTTCAAAATCTATATATATTAATTAAACGAAAGGAAATTCATTTAATTTTGGTCACAAAATGCCATGGGAAATGAACTAGAATCAATTTTCGACCTAAGAATAAAAAATTTTGTGAACTAGAATCAATTCGACCTAAGAAAAAAGTATAGTTGAGCAAAAAGTACTGGCATTTTTGTGAAATGTTGTTAATATGCAAAAAAAAAAAAGTATTATTGTAAAAAAGAAAAAAATTAATATTAGTTTGGGAAACAAACGACAAGTTATAAATTGATTTTTGCAAATCCAGGTTTTAACGGTTAACACATCAAAGTCTAATGTTGGTTTAGTAAATTAAACGGTAAGTTTAGTGACCAATTAATAACACATTAAAGTATAACGATGAATTAATGACTTAAAGGTAAGTTTAATGATCAACCAATCACAACTTAAATAGTTCAATGACCATATAAGTATATATTTCTCTTGTCATGTGGCAGAGCTATTAAGCCACGTAATCTCCTTCGTTAAATTTAACTAGCAGATTCTATCCTAGATGGATGGAAAACGCTTTTATAAGTTTAGAGATGAACATATAACACGTTTATAAGTTCAGTAAGTAATGAGTAACAAATTAAAGTTCAGCAATGATTTAGAAACAAAAAAGAAAGTTGAGTGACCAAAATAGTATTTAACTCCCCACTTAACTGTACAAATGATAGAGCAAAAAACTCAAATTAAGGGTGGAAAAATTCTTTGGCTTCTCTTTTGGGTTTTTCCACTTTCATCTCTCCCTCATTTTTTCCCTTACACTGAAAGTTTTCTAACAATTTATATTAACCAATTTATAAATATAACTATGCATTATCAAGCACATTATTCATTCTCCTTTTTTTTTTTTTTATTAGTGAGACAATAAGAGATTTCCGATGTGAGGGGGAAATCAGACTAGGAAAACCCAAAAGATAGGTCAATTTTGGTCCTTCCTTTAGCCTTTAGGTTTTTCCACTATGAAATTCGTGGTTTTCACGTTATACATGTTTTCACCTTATATTCGATGGCTTGGGCTTGGCAGAGTGGACCCAGATTTAGGTTTTTTTGTCCACACACTAGAAATGCCCTAATATATATCCATTATAAGGAGGAAATTATAATTGAGTGAAATAAGTACTAGAAATTTAATGAAGATTTAAAATCTATAGTTATAATTAAATAGTTGTCAAATTAGTATTATGTAATCAACATTATATTTTGAATTTCAAAATAAGAACGAAACAACCAACAACTGTCACCCATAGTTCAGCACTTGCCTTATATCAAGAAATTGCACTACGTACTAAAAACCGTACAAAGATGTTTCAAATGAGGCTATAGTGCCAAGTATAATTGTGTGGGAGGGAGATGAAACCTTGAATAAAAGTGTCGGAACCCACTCAAATGTCAACAAACTATATAAGTCTTGACAAATTGTTTGGGTTCATATTATTAGCTTTCGCCTTGTCTTGTATTTCATGTCTTTCCACCTCTTATAAAATCACATCATGATGGATGTTATACCACATCACATGTCTCGTGTTTGAATATTTTCAGTGTAAAAGACCTTCAAATAAATAAGCTTCAACTAGTCAACAACATAATACGTCCTAGTTAAGTGAAAAATACCTAATGAATAATTTGGTTTTTTAAGGACAAGGACAATGAACAACTCAACGTTGTCTTATTAATTTGAACTTAATAGGAGTGCATAATATACTTACATTTAAGGTGGGGCAGAATTTTCAATTAAAATTTAAAAGTAGTTTTGTTTTAACTACGCCCGATTTTGTTGGATCACACACATGATATATTTTAACACACATGATATACCATTCAATTCCATGTGGCATGAATTCATGCCCTCCCAATCTAATCGGAGTGTTATATAACACCACATATACTGAGTTAGAAACTATGTTTGAAATCGGAATTATTGTTACAAAACTCTATGAATACTGTGCCTCAAATTTTCTAAATTTTGGGATTAGAAAAACATACAAGGTAGATGGCAATACGAGGTCAAGGAGATTAATATTTTTTTTTAAATTTTAATTAACCATAACATTAGCTGAACTAGTGATGGTAGCTGGACGGGTTTAGGATGTAGCAATCAAAATTATTATTATCCTGTGAAAATAAATAAGTAAGGTGGATTGGGGAAGATTAACCCCGATCCACGATTGTGGCGTGATTCACTACAAAATCATTTGTTGTTCTTGAAATGCATTACATATAATCGTATACCGATTTTTATATTTAGATTAGTTTATTATTTCTAATAATATAGAGTATTTTTTGAACATGAAAAAATAAAAATGTAAAAATGTATAACCTCATATAAGTTGTCTCAAGGGGTCTAAAATTCCAGCAATCCAACACATCTACTTGTAGTCTTGTCGGTGTCACTTGACAGACATCATGCGGCCAAACTTTGACTAGCTAGAGTGACCATATCATAGTTTGAGTACTTAATTTTTTCTCTCCTTTTTTTTTTTTTTTTTTGATAGAAAGGGAAAGGGGAAGGATAGGTGCAGTTCGAACTCAAGACCTTTTCCCTGAATTATAAATATCTATCTACTACACTACAATTCGAACTATTAAAGAAGCCTTCTAGGACGCTATAAAAATGGTATTCCTGATCTCTTATTATACGTTTAGTGAAACCATACTATCAGACGCATACATGATGACAGATCAATGAACAACTTGAGAGAACATTTTGAAACTATCAAGTGGCCAATTTTGACAAGAATCTCCTTATAATTATTTTTTGATTTCTTTTGGTTCTATTCTCTCTATATTTTAGTTTTTAATTTTGAGTTTTCAATTTAATTAGGGGTGGCTATATTGACACTATATTTTTTTTACTAACTACACCACATTTTAATTGTAATCATCATCCTTTTTAATATTAATTCTATATACTTGCATCCTTAACTTCCTTTTTGTCATTTTTTATTTTTAACATCTTATTATCATGAAATCTTATAACGAATCATATCTTGATACAAATATTTTTATTGCAAGAATTTTTTAAAATTTTTAAATAAGAGTTTTTTAAAATTTTTTAAAATATATTTTCTAAATATATTGAATCATTCAGAATGTGAGAGGGTAATTAAATAAAAAAATTGAGAAAAATGTAGCAAGAACTTTTACTGCCTTGAATACTATAAGAAA
Source organism: Nyctanthes arbor-tristis (assembly GCA_963692815.1). Classification (NCBI taxonomy): domain Eukaryota; kingdom Viridiplantae; phylum Streptophyta; class Magnoliopsida; order Lamiales; family Oleaceae; genus Nyctanthes; species Nyctanthes arbor-tristis. The sequence continues at coordinate 45,805 of CAVNYN010239126.1, read as the reverse complement.
CAAAGATTATGGATATTTACATTGATAAAAATGCAGTGTATTTAGTAAAATGAGTGGTGAAGATATAATTAGCTTTTAATTATTTGCTTTTTGGGTGAAATTTAAGAAAATAATTGTTTTTCTTCTTGTTCTCAGTATTTCAGTTTTTGACACTGAAACGAGCAAAAATATTGTTTTGAATTCTTTTAACAAACTTTTTTCTTTATTTTGATGTACATTACAAAACACAAAACAAACAAGTTTTAAATAGTTCATAAAATTACAAACGGAAAGCATGCCGTGGAATAACTCAAACTGAAAGATTATTCGCCAATCGCCAAGAGAGTTGTTGCGAGTGATTCAAATTTTCGAACTCATAACCATTTTATAACTTTAATAGCGGCAGGAAACCATTTTTATAAGATATATATATATATATATATATCCAATTAAAATATGGTGTTGGCTTCATGCATATTTATATTTTAATAGGAAATCGATTTATCTAGTGAAAGCGAATTACTTTTATTTTAATCAATTAAAAAGCGAATTACTTTTATTATTATTATATATATACTAAATTGTTCAACGAATCTAGTATACCCCTAGGATAATAATGTTTATTAAATATTTTTTAATATAATAAAGAAACCCACTTAAGGACGAATTTTCTAAATTTTTTATTTAACTAAGTTGAATTATCCATAAAATTGATCTAATCCTGTACGAATTACTTTTTGTATTGAAACTCCTTATTATGAATGTTACGTTTCTTGACGTCAGGATAATCCCTCCAGACGTCTGACAGGTGATCAGTTTCAATTAACTAGATACTCGAGCTGACCCCTTGTAATTAGCGAAAGTCATGCACGTAGATATATTTAAATGGATTAAACCACTTGAATATAATGAGATGCATAATGAAAGTCATAATTAAGAGACAACCTAACATGTACAATTTTCATTTATTTAAAAGTGAATCTATGTATTAATTGGATTACAAATCTTGTTGTGTTTATATTGTATATGAAATATTGGTGTTAATTATATTATAGACCAAAAAAAATATTATGGAAATGTAGCATGTAGACATTAATATTGCGCATTTTATGCCCGAAAAATGAACGAAGATTAGAAGACTGAGTTAAATTAGATGGTCAACTTTTAATATTAATTGCTGAATCATGAAAGTGAGATTATTATTTTTAAAAGCCTTAAAACCTAACCCCTTTGTCCCCGTTTTTCCATTTTCCTGTTCTTTTGAGATTATTCTTATAAGTAGAAATCAATTTTCTAGAGCATGTTTTCTTTGACCGTCCCGCTTTATGAGGTATACAAAAGAATTAATGTGTTTTGTAATTATATGCATGCGGTCAAGTAGTCAACTATCGAAAAATTGTTCCACCCCGGTTCCAAATTGGCTTTGGTAAGTGAACTTTTATCAAAGATTCTGTTGAAGAAAAAATCACTTTTCAATTTTCTGTTTTGATATTATTATAATTAAGAATAAATTATTATAATTAAGAATAAATAAACGGGTTGTGATGGCGGTGTAAGCAGTAATTTCCTAATCATAGTCACAATGGAGCAGTACTATAATTTTCAACCAACAATAATTGAAAATTTGAAATATACAATAGTACAAATACTGACATTATAGGAGCAACTAGTTGAGCAATTTATGCTGACCATTAGTTATACCTTATAATAATCGGTGAACACAATTTTAAGAAAGAATAATACTATTTATTTAGATTGGAGATTAATTTTCAGTTTAGTAGGTATTTTTTTAATAAATAATAAATGAATGTATGTCTCAATATATTTATAATTATCAACTGATCTCTCAATATAAAAATATCAATTAGATTGGAGACCTGTGTCTGGTTAATTAGATAAATAAACTCTTTAAGAAACCATACTAACTTTAAAATCGCTAATGGCGGCCAACATGTATACAATTATTCGGGGACAAGTTGCAGCTTGCAATTGGACAAGAAAATTCATTCTTTAACAAAATATACTAGAGAATCTATCCATATAGTACCTGCCATCCAGAGCCCGCCAATAGATTTCGAGGACCGAAATTTAAATAGGGGCCTTTTTTTAAAAAAATTTTAGAATAAATACAATTTAAATTTAAATTAGCCTTTAAAAAAATAAAATCAAATTTATGAGTATAAGGATTTGAATATCTAACATACAACCAAATATGGAAACTTAAATATATAAGTTCACTACTAGGTTAAAAAACAATTTATGCAAAAATTGAATACACATTATTTTTATTGTCTTTCTTGGACGTATATTCCAAGAAACTCAACTGTAAACTTTTCGACACTTTTCAACTGGAGGCCCTAATCGACCGCGGTCGATTAGCATCAGGGCCAGTCCTGCTGCCACCCATAGTTTTGCATTGGGACAATTGGAGACATAAACTAGTTTGGGACCTTGTTATGGAAAAGTGGCAAAAAATTAAGGTTTTCGAAAAATGGCAATTTTGTTGGATAAAATTACACATACACCCTTCGTGCAAAAATGGCAAAAAATTTTGGATGGTTGTGATTTTGTGTAGTACAGCTATATCAATGGTCCAAATTGAATGAGGTGGAATGAGTAAACTAAAAGACACAATGCGTATTTTGTTTTACACAATGGACATTTATGCGGGAGGCAAACAATAGAAGCTGGCAACCATCTTTCACCATTTCACAACTTCTAAATACAGCCACCGCACCTTGGAAAAGTTTCTTGAAGTTTCCAAAAATAAAAATGTCATGTGACAATATCTTCCATTTTATCATTTTCATGAAGTTTTTAAGATAACCTTTGGGTACTTTAATATCATCTTCCTCCATTCTTTTACACTCCAACAATCGATGTGTTGGCCTTAAGCTTAACATGGTCAGTTAACACATAAATGTAGAATACTACATTTAGAGTATAACGAAACTATAATTTAACTAAATGTAGCATTGTTCTAGTAACCCATGAGTTGTGCTCACGCTTAAAGCGGCAATATAACTCATCAATGTATAATTCTATATTTAGATTATATGGAAATGTAGAATTCACTGAAATGTAGAATTTTTCCAACAACCGATGTGTTGGCCTTAAGCTTAAAGTGGTCAGTTAACCCATGAATGTGGAATACTACATTTAAAGTATAACAAAATGTGGAATTTAATTACATGTAGAATTTTTCTAGTGACCCATGAGTTGTATTCACGCTTAAAGCGGCAATATAACTCGTGAATGTGTAATTTTATATTTAAGTTATATAGAATTATAGAATTTATTGAAATGTAGAATTTTTCCAGAAACCTATGTGTTGGCCTTAAGCTTAACATGGTCAATTAACCTATAAATGTAGAATACTACGTTCAGAATATAACAAAATGTAGAACTTAATTAATGGTATAATTTTTCGAGCAACTCAAGTGATGTCGTCAAGCTTAAAGTAACCCTTACATGTAGAATACTACATTTAGATTATACTGAATTGTAGAATCTACGTATGTGTCGAATTTATTCAGCTACTGATGAGACAGCTTTAAAGGTTCAAGTAACTCGTTTTGTATAATTCTACATCTAGATTTTCTAGAAATGAAGAATTTAATCAAATATAGAACTTTTGCAGCAACCTACATCATGCCTTAAAAGTGGTAACTGTATAATGCAACATTTAGGTTCTATAGAGACTGTAGAATTACGTAACATTTATGTTTTTCCAGCAATTGATCCATTGTTCCTATAGAATACAATCTTCAATGCATCACATAAATGTAGAGTCATATGCTTCGGCCGAAGATAAATGAAGAATTACACATACTAGAATTCTTCCAATAAAGTGTGCAACATGATTAACCTGCAATATTTATCCCCTGCTGTCGTTAGCATATGCATAGTTTACATAAGTATTTGGAGGTGGGTAGCATTCCACATAAAATGTATAAACACAAAAGGCTTGACAAAAGAAGCCAGATCGGAAGAGCGTTAAAGGGGTTAGCAGTAGGACAAAAATGTAGGAACATGCTATTACCACAAAAAGTCAACATCAGCTTCCACTAGGCTCTTTTTCCGGGCATGCTGTACTATGTAAGGAGTTCGTTGATATGAACTTTTAGGCCTATTTCTCTTCGGCCGGCTTACGATACTAGTAGTGTCTTGAAGTGATTTTTTGTAGTAGGCCTTGTTGCCTTTTTCAGATTATTAGTCATTTGAGCATCATCAAGCTTATCAAGTAATTTTGCTGGTACGTTACCATCATCATCACAGTCACTTACCATTTTTGTAAAAGATTTCGCTCCCTCACCATCCCCTCCCATTATTTTTGGACCAAATGTTGTATCAACATCAAAACTCCCACTTGAACATTAAATGTTGACATATTCCCCAAGCCAATGCTAAGCGCAAAAGAAGTGTCAAGGCCTACTCCGCTGCAAAGTTTGGCTAGAGTGTCAGACACACCTTTTTGGTAAGCTGCTAATACAGTGTTAATGGGAACGCAGAGTAGCGTAGTTAGTTTCAACTTGTGAGGCCACAGATTTCATAGACTCTGATACTTCTTGCCTTAAACTGTCGACAGTCCCATCAAGCTACCCTCAAATAGAATCTCTAACTTCATCCAGTGCCATTTCGTCACGTACCCAACCTATGCCCTATACCGTCTCTGCACACACAGTTCTCGACTCATCTGCAATGCATATACCATTTACCAGCAAGAAGATTAGCTCAAAACTGCTATTAATTTCTAGTTGGAGAAATAACAAAAAGGGACAGTAAAAAATGACTGGAAAAAAGGGAAAATTAGCCAAAAAAAAAAAACCAGACTTTTAAGTTTTCATATTCAAATGGTAGGTCATTTTTTTAAAATTTAAAAATCAAATTAAGCCTTAAAATAATATAACAGAGTAGACCATCCAAAGATGTAAAATCACAATTACGTTGTATTTGTATAATAGATTAAATGTTCTTCGATACGTGCAAAATAAATTACAGAGTGTAAAATATAGTGATCTAGTAGTTAAACATAAAATACACATAGCGATCGTACATAGAACATAAGGTCAATGCTTCAGATTTAGAACACTTCGATGATGTAAAAAAGAAAAGAGGAAGATGATGAATTTAGATCTAGAACATGGGGAAATTGTGGAATTTTTTTGTGAGTGTGAAATGGAGGATATAAAGGCATTGTAGAGAATGAGAAACATGGATAAAAATAATTACTCTAGACAAGTAAATCTTATTACCAAATCCAATCTAGCAAGTAAGATAATATAAACCAACCCAACAAGAAAATTAAAGTTAAAAACGGAAACCAACAATGTCTATAATTGAAGAGTGTGGTACACTGAAAGTTACATTAAGTCAAGATCAATTTGCATTCATAACAGTACAAAAGATGATCACAAGAAAATGCACTTAAATTGAAGCAATACAAGTTTTAACTTCAGAATCTTAAATACCAAAGAATGAAGAACATGGCTAAAAATAATTATTCTATACAACTAAATCGGATTACCAAATCCAATCCAGGAAGTAAGATAATACAAACCAATCCAGCAAGAAAATTAACATGTGCAAACCAATGCTGTAACATAGCTTCTTCTCTTTAGAATCACTAGAATAATACTTTTCAAGGCTTTAACAAGATCTATTTCAAGGTTTCTTCTTCTTGAAAAGTATTTGCTTTGAGTTATGGAATTAATTAAGTAATTAACTAGTATTACTAATAAAAGAAGTGCCTAAGCATAATTATCATACGATACTATGAAATAGCAGAACTATATTACGTTTCATAAGCAAGTATACAAAGGTAATCATTGTCGACATAATTAGAGCTTGTCAAACATACTTCATCCTAATCACTGCCACAATTTGGAAGAAACTAGAATTTGCAATATTAATATTAAACTCCCACAAGGATGAATCTGGAGAGATCAAATCGGTTAAGCAACCAACGTTGCAACCCATAAATAGGGGTCACGCATGTAATATTTCTATGCCTAAGTTATTAGAGTAAATAACTAGAGTATTATTCATAGTGAGAGATTGATAGAATACTCCATTTTATGTAGAAAATATAATATGCTTGTGAGTGGTATTTGTAGGAATTAAAGGGTATGTTTAGTGTTCCACTATAACAATTTTGTGAGTATATAGTAAGAGTAATTTCTTTGGTGTGTCGTAAAATCTATAAGTGTTAAAGCTTTGGTAATCCACAAGTAATACTGAAGGTCGGATACTCAAAACTTGGCATCAGAGCTTAATAGTATAATGCCTGTATGAGCACATCTCTGGTTGTTGTTACTTGAAAGGGCGATTCTCCATGCGTCTCTCTTCCTCCAAACTATTCTATTATCTCTTCGCTATAGCTTAGAATAGGCCGGTGTATCTGTCAATATACTTTAGTTTTTAATCATATATCAACTGACACAAAGAAAGCTACTTTGTAATATTTCTTGTATGATCAGAAACTTGGAAATATTTGGGGTTGATTCTTTTACTCAATGTTTACACTCGTTTACTTAGTTAAAGTAGACGGGTAATAATGTAGTGGGACTTGAGGTGTTTGATAACGTATACATATGATTTAGCAGTGGAATCCGTTGAAACAAACTACTATGGTGCAAGGAGAACTTTTGAAGATTTACTTCCCTTGCTCCAGCGATACTAATCACCAAGAATTGTAAATGTTTCCTCTGAAATTGTAAAGTTAAAGTACAATATTTGTCAAGCCTCTCTAGGGGTTAAATTTTAGCTCTGTGTACATTGATCTCTCACCCTTATTCGGTTATTCCATGCATCTTCTAGCTGAAATTGTTTCAGGCATCCAAAACAGCAAAAAAAAAAAAAGGGAAAAAAATTGCAGCAATCCCAGGGATAACCCTGCCTCTGCTAGAACTAGCCACATAAACTTACTATGTTTCAGGAAAAAGGGACAAAAACATAAGAACACAACAAAAAACCCAGCATCACAACAACTTTCAATGAAATAAATGAAGGGAGTTGAAAAAATTTCTAACTGTTTACCTCTAGTAGATTTTTGAATTAGAGCCTCACCCCGGATTTTAGGGCTTTCTCCAACAAATGGTTGGATAATCAACAACTATAGTTCCGGTCGACGCCCTTGTGGGGTTCGATTGTGTAGTTGAGGATTTGGGGCTTATAGGGTTTTTTATTCTTGTTTGAATCGCCATACTTCTCCTAATTTTCTTCTCTGCAACGTATATGTTCCCAATGAATATGTTTTCTTTTCCTTTTTTCTTTTCTTTTTTTAAATAATGTGTAAATATTATTATGTTATTTAGGATGACACCTTGTAAATTTTCAGTTAGAGTAAGGGTATTATTGTCTATATATTGCCATTTTTGCCATGGTGCAAATGTTAATCAATTTAGACATTTTTCCAAAAGGCCTTTCAAATTTAGACAATTCTTCTAATTTTCTCATAAAAAAGGGATTTCACTTTTCAAGAAATTAAGAAACTGTATTCTAAACCATACAAAGATGTTTCAAATGAGGCTGCAGCCAAGTTCAGTTGTGTTCCGGTACATGATTCTGATAGCATATCAGCTGAACTGGGCATGGGATTTTTTCATTATTCAGTGTTGAGAAGTAATCGATGAGAAAGATTATGTTGACGATCTTACTAGTACTCGATATGGAAACCGAATTGGTAGAGATTGCGGCCATTCATCGGTAGAATGTGCTGTTTGTTTGTGTGGGATTGAGGAAGGAGATGAAGTTAGAGACTCGGTTGTGACCATTTTCATCATAGAGTTTGCTTGGATAGGTGGGTACGATACGGGCACAGGACATGTCCACTAGGTTGGGATAAACTGAAGCCGCTTCCGCCGCCAGAAGGGGTGGATGACTTGTGCCGTCGCAAGCTGAAGGGATTACTTAGTAGAGTTGTGCGATGCCATAGCTATGCACTAACGGCCGACCAATTCATTAATAACTGAACTTAAGTCTTCTAGAAATCTAGATGAGTTCAAACTAGCAAGTACAATTGCTATTGTAGTGGTCTTATGGTTTGTTTTAAACTTTTTCTCACATTTCATGTCTTTTGAGTATTACCAAGTAATATTTGAGATGATATGCAAGTTTGTGCATATAGTGTAAAAACCGTCAAAATAACCCAATAGTGTAAAAACCGTCAAAATAACCAAAGCTTCATTTTCGACAACAACATAGCAGTCTTAATTAAGTGAACAAAATTAAACTAGCATGACATGTTCTCCTTAAACTAGCTTGACATCACGACATGTTTATGCACTATAAGACAAATTAAAGGAATACTACAAGATAGAAGGTATCACTATCTCGTAATCCGCCAATTGCAAGATAGATAGGGGCAGGGTGGATCATGGACCCAAAAAAAACGCCTAGTTTGAAATACGAAACATGCCTTTAAAGCATCTATATTTGAGGTGTTCGACTGTTAGTTAAATGTTTTCAATGCGACGTGAGCTATGTTGTCTACACCATGGTCAAGCATGCATTAATATTAGCCGTTGATATGACTTGTAAAGTAGTAATGTACTTATATTAGTAACTAGTATCATGTCGTCTGATACCTTTGCAATACTAGAGATTTGGTTCTTAAAACCTGCCCATCTACAACCAACGTTATTGTATGCATATTTATTTATTTTTTTTCAGTAGGAGATTTTAACTTTTGACGACTAGAAAATTACTTTTATTATTATACTATGATATATAGAAAGTTGTTCAAGAAATCTAGTATACCTAGGATGATGACTATAAATGTCAAGACTCATGTGGTCTAATGACATCTCACTATGTTTCTACACTCTTTATTAAAGTTCAATTATCCTCTTCTAGAATTTCCTAATTGTATTATTCAAAAAAAATAAATATGGATAATGACTATATAATAATAATAGTAGTAGTAATAGTAATAAAACAAACCTACCTAAAAGACGACATCCTAATATTTTTTTCCCCTTCTCTATTTAGGTAAGTTCAATTAATCCATAAAACTTTTGACCTCTTACCGATTAGTCCTGAATACGTCACTTTCCATATTGAAGTTCTTAAACCTTATGTGTCTTGATATATATAGATTGTTTTGAATTAATTCTATATATATAATATTCAAATACATTCTTCAATATTCTATTAAGTCATGGTAAATTGAATACCCAAATTCATTTTCATTCTCGTCATTGTACTGTAAAAGAATGAAGATATTTTTACAAAAATCTAGAAATTGAACGTTAGAATAACCATCATGAACTTTCTAAAATTTTTATCATGATTTTTGAAGGAGTAGCTCAAAGCGGGCTTAATTTTATTTGAACTAAGACAACTTCAACTTCTTGAGCAAGAAATTGTTTAAGTACTAGTGTCTACAATGCCAATATGTATAATGTGTTCGGATATGCGTGGATTCCAAGTTAAAAAATACATGCGAGTGGATATACTTGCATGAAGGTCCTCTACCGACCCAAATGTTTATATATAGTACGAAATATTGTTTCACCTATTCTTGTGAGAAAGTAATATGATCTTAATCAAAATTTAGAAAGTAACATGTATTCGAAGAGTGAGTTAAATTAGACGGTCAATTAATTTTTATTGTTAATTGTTATATCATGAAAGTGATATATAAAAAGCTATAAAATATATAAAAAGCTATAAAAACCAACCCTTTTCTCTTCTTTGTTTTCATTTCCTTGTTCTTTTCCCCCAGTTTTCTATAGCATGTTTTCTTTGACCCTTCGTGCTGTAAAATAGCGAAGTATCAATAGTCCAAATTAAGTGATTTTTTCGAGATTTCTTGGAAAAATGGCTTTTCAATTTCCTAGGTTAATTTTCTTAATAAGAGACAGGTTTTGATCACAATTTTTTATTGTTAACTTCCTTTTCACTACGGCTTCCTTATAATAAAAGCATAAGAATTTTCTAAAATTAGCTAAGACTGGTTTCATTATTTTGTTCGTTGTATCATGCTAGTTTTTGTGTACCTCTTGATAGTTCTTACGGTTCTGCTTTGTAATGCTTTCGTTTGGGAGGTAAGATCCATTATATTAAAATTGATCACCCGCCAGGTGTTTGGCATGTGATAAGACTCATTATCTTGCTAGACACATATATGACGGATGATAATTGGATAACTCATATGTGAGTTACCCAATGTGGGTTGTCTCATACATGAACTATCTAATTATCACTAGTTAAGTGTGCATCTGTCAAAATAACCCCGTTATACGTATGGAGGGTGATCAAAATTCCCCTCCTTTTTTTATACAGTTTTTTTTATAATAATAAGGTTATAAGTCAGGGTTAGATTTTCAAACCGAGTTATTTCTATAGAAAGTTCCTTGTATATAATGCTATGTGGGCTAAACTTTTACTAAAAATGATCTAACATCATATGTATAGTGTCATATGGTCACGTGGTGTACAAGAAGACAAGCCACATAGTTATGGTTTCTTATGTGATTTATCCCGATATATGCCATGTGGTTATATGAGACAATATTATATCATACCATATGATGTTAGATTGGGATTAAAACTTATACCCTCCTCCTGTCGAAGTAACAAAAACCAAATTATATTCAGTACCTCGTTGACCATTTCAAGATTGGTGAACCCAAGAGTTTTAAGAAATCATCTAACTTTAAAATCATGAATGGCGGCCAACCTATAATTATTAACTGATTGCAAAATCGATTAAAAAAAATTTGTATAGAAATTGTTTTATATAAGAGCATTTCCACTAAGAGTAGTGCCATTCGAATAAAAGACCTACAGAGAATAATACAGGGAATTTATGCATTATAAGTAAGAAATTACAGTGAAATGAGTCTTAAAGTCTATTAAAAATTTAAAATGTAAAATTATAATTTGAATATATCATCGTTAATTATGATATAAAATATTCAATGTTTATTTAAAATTTCCAAATGAGGACCACATATATGGTCTGCCACTAACCTTTGAAATACAAAAGCTGTCTCAAAAAAGGCTGCAGCCAAGTTTAGTTGTGATAACAGTAATATTAGTATTGAGAAAAAACCTATATTTCCCCATTTTTCACTACACCTAAATAATGTTATTGGGTGTTAGAGGTGAAAAAACCCAAAATTGCGTTGAAAAATGTAAAAGAAAGGCTAAACTTGAACCCTTATTTAGAGAATTGCTCATTCTTTTTCCCCTATATTTTTCAACCAACACTCCCGTGGCGGAGCCACTTGGGGGCCTTTGGGGGCAGTGGCCCCCAATGAGCTTTACTCCTTTTTTTTCTTGTAATTTCAATTATTTTTAATATTTTTTCTTTAATTGGTTTTATAAGGATAATTTGAAATAAAATATGGGTTTAAATAGTTAAATAGATAAATTAAAATTTAGTTTTGTGTTAGAAATTCAAACCACAAGAATATTATAAAGTTATCAATGCTATTATCAAAATTTATTTTTTAGGCTATTCTGTAAAGTTATATGCGTATATAAAGATAAATATATCCAATGAAACTAACAATGATATGTTGCATGTAAGAAAATAGCATTAGTCTTTTGTTTTTATAATATTTTGTTTTATGAAGGAAAAAATAAAATAAACAAAATAAAATAAATCGCACCCTACTAGTTAAAGATTTACTATTGGCCCCCATTAAATTTTGCTTCTGGTTCCGCCACTACAACACTCTAAGGGCACGAGAGTCAAACTGTTAATAAGGGCGTGGGAAACCTACATGCCATCTACATAGGTCTTGGTAAATTATTATCTAGGTTCACATTGTCATTTTTCGCCTTTTCTTGTATGTCATGTCTTTCCAATTTTATATGTGGCCAAGATGCATAACGCTTGTTCTTTGAAGCTTTACATCAAATCAATACCGATTACATATATTCTCCAAAAAAAATAAATTTTACACTTCCCAATAATCTTTTTGTTTACGTTAATTCTTCCGTAAATCCAACTTTCAAAAGCTCTCAAGATGCATTCAATATTCAATGAGTGTAATGCCTCAGAGTTCATACACAAGGAATTTAATTTTGCATAAAAAGCCAACTCGAGTTTTGTTTATAGAGCTCGCATAATTATATGACAACACTTATTTCAGGAAAAAAGTGAGGGACCCCTATATTTTATATATAAGTTGGGACAAGTGATGGGCACACAATCTTCGTGTTGACTCTATAAAAAAATTATTTGCAGTGTCAAGTGAAGAATACAAAATGAATTTGGTGTTTTACAAACAACGATGTCCAACATTGTGTTGTCCAACATTGTGTTATTTGAATTTATAGGATAATCTTTTCAGTGCATACTACTTTAAATTTAAGATAGCGCAGAATTTTCAATTGTTAAAAGTAGGCATGATATGAGGCTTAGAATTTTCATGTATCCACCACGCAATGACATCCATATGTACTATGTGTTAATTAGAAAATTCTTTACACTTACTTACGTAATCTTGACTATCATAGAGGCGCTCATATTAGGCATTAGTGCATATATATACAAAAACTATGACTGTTGTGTTTTAAATTTTCTGAATTTTGATATTATGGGAACATGTTCTGAATTTTGGGATTATGGAAACATGTTCTTTCTGGCGGTTATCACTATATTTTTCCCAATTTTTCACTACACCTATATACATTACCTTAAGTCATATGTGGGCTTGTGTAGGTTGTAACGACATGCGGGTTCATTATCTCATGTGAGAGATATTCATATGAATGATCCACTCAATAAATCAAACTTGAAAAAAAAGAGATGTAATTATATTGATTGATTTTCTTGACAATACAATTCATGAAATTTGTTGAAACCGTACTAGATAATATTAAGTACAAATCCCATTTGTTGAACTCACGTGACATGCATACGTATAACCGCGTTATGAATACATACAAGTTCTAGAAAATTATTAATATTTACCCCATCTTATCATAACTTTTATTTGTACTGTTCCAAACATGACTTTAATTCTTACCTTCACGTGGGTGGGTGGTCCCTTCAGCCTCTGCCCCTCAAATTCTATTGACCAGTCTAAGAGTAACTATATGTTATATCATTGATTAACCCATACACAAAGTCTTCGTGTCATTTTCAAGAAACTTATTTGATTATTTATTTATTTGACAGAGGATCATAAAATTCATGTATAAAGACACACATGACCTCCCAATTTGAATCAAACAATTCAGCACCGAAATATGCTCGTGCTTAGGCTACAGCCCGAATCGGGCGCTTTGAAATTGTTAATACAGATGGCATCCGTCTGGCAGTCGGCATCCGATTACCTTGTCGAAACCTTCCTTCAGCCTCCTCAAGTATTCGAGTCACAAGGCTACTTTGCCGAAAACCTTAAGGTAACACGTTATCATCAGAATAATAGGCGCAACTGCGACCGAGGGGATTCGCTAGTCGAGTGTGCTATTTGCTTGTGTGGGATTAATGATGGGAATGAGGTAAGAGAGCTAGCATGCAACCATCTTTATCATAGAGTTTGTTTAGATAAATGGATGAGCCTTGGGCACAACATATGTCCGCTCTGCCGCAATAACCTAAAGCCGCCGGAATCTCAACTCACGGCAACTACCAGCGCCTGCAAAGGAGATGCTCATAAGGAATGACTGGCTGGTTCGCCAAGTCGAGATGGATGAGTATGAATAACATGCATCTATATATTTGTGGTCGACAATTTCAATTTCATCTTAGTCTATAATATTGCTGGATTCAGAAATATGGCCATGTACTCTCTAGTTGGTAGTACACGGATTCCATATTGCATGTCTTGATGATTATAGTTTGGGCTTGGTTAATCTAGGCATCAAATAATATAAAGCACTGTCAAATGTTTCAAATTTCCAATGTTTGAAAAAGTATGTCATCTTCTCCTATAACAAAGGAAGTTTAAAAATGATCGGAGGGGCCGGAATTTGAGAATAAAGAAAGCTAAGGTGCGTAATGATACAAATATTTAAGATAATTTTAGTGAATATAATGGCGCCAATTATTATAGGTAAGTCCGTCAAAAAGAAATTATTAATTATAGTTAAGTTAACCACTCTTTCTATATATTATTGATAATGAGAATTGAGTTGTAGCATATTAAAATGAATAATGAGGTTGCGCGTCCGCTCACTTTTTGGTGACTTATCGATAACTAGAATTGAGTGAAACGCCCTAGCGAGAATTAATAAGACACTATATATACTTATGACACCATTATAGTGAATACTCTCATGTGGGGAATGCACTTGGTGTGCATTTAAACAGGCCATAAGAACGTATGTCACCCTAATAGTGCCATTTGGTGGCTTGTCACTTCTTATATTATAGCACCATCATCTAGTACCATTATGGCGTCATACACTCAGATCACATGAAAAAAACCATAACTGACTAGGTTCTTTATTACATATTAGCATCAAACAACTAGCACTAGAATAAAATTTAAACATTGTAACGGATTAAAATGAATTATGAGGCCACATTTTGGTGACTTATCGTGAATTTAACTAGGGATGGTCCTCGGTCCCCCTCCCGGTTTTGTCACCATTATTAATCTCTCTGTTTGTGGGAATGGGAAATTCGCGATGCATTTTTAATATTTTTGTTTATTTAATTTATGGCATTTTATTTTTTAAATATAAACAATTTTTCAAAAAAAAGATAGTTCTTATGTAAATGTATAGATTTGAGATAGAATTATAGAAATAGAAATAGAAATAGAAATCATATAATATCAATACAAAATTAACCTAAGATCGGAGGTAATGGCAATTATAGTTAGAAAATATTAGAATTTTACACGGAAATGACTAATAAGTATTGTATTTAACATGTTCTTTATACACTTCTAATATAATCTTTGATCAGGCCATATATTTACTACAATACATTAATTACTTGTGTTTCAAAAAAGGTACTCCCAGCCCCGATGCTAAGACGCGTCTATTCTTGAAGATTTTACAGCTCGCGTTTTTGATCATGTAATTGGTTGTGATTTTATTACGCATTAATGTATTTCAATATACCTAAGTTTAAAGCTTGATTAGGCTTTTTTTTTTATTTTTCGACACCATATGCTTTTTAAATAATGACGTTTTATTAGTCTCTAATTAACTTTCTTCATCTTCTTTCTTTTCTTCACTGTTCCTTCTCCAGTAATTATTCCCTACCACCCTTCTTGTTTTTCCTTCTCCAGTAATTAATTATTCCCTATCCTTCTTGTTTTGCATTTTACGCTAAAGCACTGCTATATGGTGGAGGGATTGAAGTTATTTTCCTCTAATAATTTTAGCGTTTAGTTAATTAAATTTCGTCGGATAGTCAAAATGACTTCAAATTTTTGGATTATTCAGAATGACATCCGACAATTTCAAGTTATTCAAAAAATGATGTTTTCAGAACTTGGGTATCTAACCATTGCGGTATAAGGATAGGAGAATCAAAACCATTAATAAGGACTTGGGAAACCTACATGCCATCTTAATACATAGGTCTTGGTAAATTATAATCTAGGTTCATATTGTATTTTTCACCTTTTCTTGTATTTCATGTCTTTCCAATATTATATATGGCCAAGATGCATGACGCTTGTTCTTTTGAAGCTTTACATAAATAACTAAATTTATCAAATCAATACCGATTATATATATATATATATATTCCACTAAAAACAAATTTTTACACTTCTCGATAATCTTTTTCTTTACATTAATTCTTCTATAAATCTATCTTTCAAAGCTCTTAAGATACATTCAATATTCAATGAGTGTAATGCCTCAGAGTTCATACACAAGGAATTTAATTTTCTATGAAAGCCAACGCGAGTATTGTTTAAAGAGCTCGCGTGATTATATGACAACACTTATTTGACGAAAAAAGTGATAGACCCCTATATTTTATATAAGTTGAGCCAAGTGATAGGCACATGATCTTCGTAACAGAGCTTGTGTTGAAATTATAGAAAAAATATTTGCAGTGTCAAGTGAACAGTACATATGAATTTGGTGTTTTATAAAGAATGATGATAAGCAATTCTGTAGATGTATTTCAGTGGATGTATTTCACTTTGTATGGCTTTTTGTCCAAGCATTTTATTTGTACACGTGTAAATAGTGTATTGGTCAGGAACTTTCCACTTAGCTGTCAAACATATATTCTTTTGTATTAATAGAACCAGTGTTTAGAATTCTTTGACCAACTGAATGAAATTTCTCTCTCCATATCAAAATTATCCTTCAAAATCAACGTTGTCTTATTTAACTTATTATAGAGTAATCTTTTCAGTGCATAGTATATACTACTTTAAATTTAAGATGGCGCAGAATTTTCAATTTTTAAAAGTAGTTATCTATGCCAGGTAATTGACATAAGTGTTAATTAGAAAATTCTTTTTACACCTCTAATCCTGAGAATCATAATTAGAACACATATTTGAAATTTGAATTAAAGTTACAGAAACTATGACGGTTGTGTTTTAAATTTTCTGAATTTTGGGATTACGGAAACATATTCTCCCAGGCGGGATCAAGGAGATTTTTTTTTTTTAAATTGTAATTAATAATAATAATAGATGAATTACGGATTTAAGGTGTAGCAATTAAAATTATTGTTATAATGCGAAAATAAATAAATTGGGTGGATCACAGAAGATCGATCCTGATTAGAGTCGCGAATTACAATTTTTTGCTTCAACCTGCCTTGATGATCTAAGGATTAGGAAAATTTCCTAAATCATTTTGAGCAAATATTCGTCGGCTTCGATATGCAGATCGGATTTTTTGTCATCCGAGTCTAAACTGTATCAGGTCTAATTTTGTTAGGCCGTGTTTGGGCCACAATTAAATGAGACAAAATTAAGATCTCTATTCAAGCACTCGTGGACGTAGGTAAAGGTACTAGCGGAATTAAGAGAAATTTTGTTCACCTGATCGGTCGCTTGATGATGAACTCGTAGGTGGGATCGTGTAACGACATGCGGACTCATTTTCTCATGTGAGAGATGCTCATATGAATGACCAACTCAATAAATCAAACTTAAATTAAAGAGATGTAATTATTTTGATTGATTTTCTTGACACTACAGTTCATGAAATTTGTTGAAACCATACCAGATAATTATGAATTAAGTACTGATTGCATAGAGTTTTGTTTTAAATCAAAACCTAATTAAAGAACATTGTTATTCCTAATTCTTGCATCCATGTAATATTATGATAAAATTCTTCTACTCAGAATAGCTAGAATTCTCACCCGTGCATTGTACAAGATCTAAAAGTAATAATAACCTTAGTAATTCTAAAGAGACATATTTATCTGGTTTGAAAAAGTTACATGTTTAGTTGTCAATCATATATTACATGATTGTGGGCCTTTAAATTCACTATCAGCATATAAACAACCAATTCATGTTTGCAAACTAACAAATATCAGTTATTCATATAAGATAAACATGTCTACCTAGAATTACTCTAATAACAAATGTTAGTGAATTTTTATTCAAAAATTTAATAAATTATTAATACAGCCAGTTGAGTCATATAGTAGTATTATGACATATAAATTTTTATAACTATTCTATCATATTTTGATTTATTTGTCAATAATATTTTTTACACCAGTTAATTCTTTTTTTTTTTTCAATTCTCTTCTTTTCTTTTCTTTTTTCAATAATACATTAGATGTAAGGGAAGAGAGAAGAACTAATATCAGTTATTCATGTTAGATAAATATATCTCTATATAATCTATATATTTATAATACTAACTAAGTGGTGGGTCAAATTTGATATCATGATGATGTTAAGCTGATGTCATTGATATTTCATTTATTTTCCAGTTTTTATTTTCGTTCACTCTAATAGTAATCTATATATCTATATACATTTACAATCCTAACTAAGTAGTGAATTAAATTTTTACTGCTTAGCTGAAACTGACATTCTAAGAGAATTAAGAATATGATATCATGATGATGTCAAACTGATGTCGCTCATATCTCATTTATTTTCCTATTTTATTTTCGTTTACCCTAATAATAATCGGATAATACTAACTACTTGATATGTTAAATTTTTCCCACCTAAAACTGGCATTTTGAGAATTAGAAATTTGATGTCATGATTATGTCAAGTTGATGTCGCTGATATCTTATTTATTTTTTTTGTTTTTATTTTCGTTAACCCAAATAATAATATATATCTATATATTTATAATACTAGCTAAGTGGTGAGTTAAATTTTTCTCGCCTAAAACTGTCATTCTAAGAAAATTAGGAATATGATATCATGATGATGTTAAGATGATGTCGATGATCTCTCGTTTATTTTTCTCTTTTTATTTTTGTTCACCCTAATAATAATCAGAGAATAGTAACTAGGTCATCTGCTAAATTTGTTCCGCCTAAAACTGGCACTCTAAGAGAATTATGAATCTAATACCATAATGATGTCAAGTGGATGTCACTGATATCTTATTTATTTTCTGTTTGTATTTTCGTTTACCTTAATAATAATCGGATAATACTAACTAAGTAGTAGGTTAATTTTTTAATTTTACATAGTAATTTTTAATATTATATTTATCTGCTCACCTTAATCTGTTTTTTTTTCAAATTTTCAGGATTTTGTTTATTATATCTTTTAATTTTGTATAGTGATTTTTAATCATATCTCAGTTATTGAGGTGAAACTTTTGGCTTTTAGATATACTTTAAATTGTGTTTAACTGGATAAGTGCAACAATCAAATTCATAATTTCTCCTTTTTTTGTATTTAAATAATCAAAACAAACTTTAAGCCACCTAATCAGGTAAATATACATGCAGCTATATATATATTACACACATATATTTGCTAGCAATCGATCAATTAACATAGAATATTAATCTTGAAACACTACAACAAGTTGGTGCAATTGGGGCGACCCCAATTGCAGCGATCAAAAAGTCGCTCCAGGAGGCTTGGTTATTGGAACGACAGATTTGGTCGCCCCAAACTTAGAGGCAATATTTGTCAATTTCTATTAACTATGTATCATAAACTCCGTGGGCTCGGCTCTTGCTTCTCCATCAATTGATCCTCCATCGCCCCCAAGCCCTAGTTTATCTTCTCTTGATCACCGAACAGTCAAGAGCGGCTTCTACTTCTCCTACCCTCCAATCGTGCCGCCACCGAACAAGCCCGTTGAGAACTAGCTCTATTATTTCTCTCCTAGATGTTAAAGGGAGATGCCTTCTTCATCTGCCCCTGCAATTCATCTGTTCATGTGGTTCAGATTTCTCACTGTTTCGAACATTTAATAGTCCCAGATTTTTTGATCTACAGTACTTGGTCGGGTCAACTGTGATTTTCAGCTTGGATTTGAGGTACGTTGCTTCGTTTCTACCTGGCACTCTGATTTCATGGCTGAATCGCATCTGATTAAGTGATTTTCTCTACCATTTACTGCTGGATTCTTGTTTCTGCTGCTAAAAATCGCGATTTACTGTTCATTCGTGACTACTGTTGCTTATTCTGTGCGATTTGTGATTTACTATTGCTGTCGGGTACTATTTTCTGAATTATTCCTGGTTTTCTTCATCTAGGCCTCGATATTTTCCTCTGGTTTCTTTTCATATCTGTATGTGTTATCTTGAAGAGCAATTATGCCCAACAAGAACAAGAAACGGACTTTAAATTTACCTAAAAGGGGGGGAAATCAGTCTACTACTGCTACTGGTTCTTTGTCAAGCAATACAGCTGCAAATATGGAGAATGTGCCTGAAGATCGCCTTCTTTACCATAGTGTTGCTGCAGAATTTAAGTTTTATGCTACAACTCCCCCAGCTTCTTCTCATGCTCATTAAGTGCAAATAGAATATTATCTTATCGTATTAAATTTAATTTTGTTATTAAGCATAAACTATGTGTAGTTTTGCATAAGAATCTGGAGTGGTGAAACTCACTATTATCCGATATTAATTTGATCAGTGAAAGAATGAACTTAAGTTAAATTTTCTCTTTTAGTTGAAACCTATATATCATAAAGAGGTCCACCTTTCATTTATTGATTGGTCTCACATGGGATTCCCTTATATATTGATTATAAAGGAAGAAAAATGGACAGTTCTTCAAGTTGGAGCACTACAATAGAAGAATGGTAGAGTTGCCAACTATTTGAATTTTGATTGATTTTCTAATTCTAGATTTCCAGGTTCTTGAAATATCATAATAGTTACTGAAAGAGAGACCATGTCAAAGGGTACAAATTGTGTTCTTATGTTTTTGAACTGATTTGCATGTTAATGCTGAAAATAAGTTGTTAGTTTATTATCAACGAACATTTTCTTGAACAGGTATCATAGATGTTTTAAGAAGTTCTGCACTTGGAAAAAATGTGAGTCTTCATTACAAGTATTTGAGTCCTCATGTGTGGTATAGCATTGATCTAGTGTCTCAATGTTTCTGATCCTATATTCTTTGAAAGCATGTGTCAATATTGTCTTTCTTGTTTGTGATTTAGTTTTCAAATATATTATACCAATCTACTGATATTTCAATAGTTTGAAGGTTTTAATTTTAAAAAAAAATTATATGCAGGATTCTAGCTGAATCGGTGCTTAGGGGAGATGATGTTTGCACTAAATTATCCGTCTCATAAGTTGTGAATAGCATTAGAAATGCTTAATTAAGTTAGGATAATTATTGTTTCTCTGTTGCTAATCGTTATGGTAAGCCTTGTGGCTAGAGTATTGTTCTGTAATTTGTATCACTAAGGATGCGTTTGGGATAGAATTTTTGGAAAATAAAAATTGAAAATTTGACCATTGTTCGAGAGCGCACTTAGAGTTATGTTTTTCTTTTGATATCCCCTTGGTTTTTTGGATTATGCTTAGAAACTCAAACTCAAACTATCTGCAGTTCCCATGTATTAGTTCTTAATTATTTTATGCATGTTTTAGTACGTTATGTTAATTATTTTATTATTCATCTCTTAACCATGTAGAGATTAGGATGAGCGACAAAGGCAGGTCCAACTTTTTTTTGATAAGAGTGCACAAGGTAGTCTTCTTGCTCTTATTTGTACAAATTTGTGTTTTGTGATTGTGGTCTTAATATCAATGTTGATAATATTACTTGCTTTGTGACTTTGTCGGACCTTTTTCTCCTTTAATTTTTTTTGTTTCTCTCTGTCATTTTTATTTTATTTATTTATTTGATGAACATGTGACCTTTCTATTTGCGGTTCGTTTTTTAACACTAAGGGAGTTTGAGTTCTGTGTCATTGTTGTTGGCAGACAAAAGCAAACTGATTTCAGAATTCTGCAAACATCAAGCAACAACAAGAAAATTCTGAGTGTAAACTGATTTTGTAAGCCTTTGCTAATTTTTTTATCAGCCTGTCTTTGAAGATTCTTCTTGGTGGAGCATGCAGAGAATTTCTCGTGTCTCTATTGTGTCAATTACACACACATATTGTGTTCAATTATCTATATTGGCTATATCATGTGTCATGTTCATGATGCATAAAGCTAAGTTGTTTAAAATGCTTTGGTCTTGTAGTTTATCATTAGATCCTATTAGTTATTTGAATTGATTCTTATAGTCAGAACAAGCTAAAGGAAATACATTTTCTCCTTCCCATTTTTGATGATAATAATTTCTCATTATTTACATAGACCTACATTGGTGTTGACTGAATAGAAGGTGGTTCTGTTGAAGCTTCATCCTTGAGTGCACTAGACAATACCGAGTCTTTGGGTGAGGCAATTTATGCAACCACTTCTAGTTTGTTTATCTACTATTGTGTTTGGAACATCTTGATCATTTAAGTTCATAGGAACACTCTTATTGATGTAGAGATATGTTGTTGGAGTTAGATTTTGTGACTTGTTTTGATTAGTATGATTTTGCCTAATTTAGTTTAGTTTTAAATTGTTGGAGTTAGATTTTAGTATCATTTTTAAGATTGGCTTTGTGAATTATGAGTTGCAATGAATTTGGGATTGTAATTTGTAAGAGAAGAATGATGACAACCAAGCAATTGAGAATTATGGCTGCTGTATTTACGGTTTTTTATTTTTTTATTTTAAAATTGATGTCGTTCCTATAGACTTTTTTAAACAATGAATCGAGTTTTTGGGGCGACTCTATATCCAACTTATCAGGGCGACGTTGTCGTTGCAAGAGGCAAAAATCTATTGCAGCAACAAGGTCGCTCCAATATACCAAGAGCAGCGGGCCTGTTGGCGAGACAGCCTTGGGGCGACTTTGTCGCTCCCGTAGTTCTGTTGAAACGACAATGCGTCTATAGGGGCGACAAATGTTGCCCCTATTTGCATTACTTCTTGTAGTGGATAAAACAGTTGCACATGTTATTCTTTTGGTTAATTTTTAGTTTGAGTGATCTGGTTGATGAATGTAAATCACTTTTATTTTTTATCATTTAATTAATTGTTTGCTGTAGTTTATTTTAGAAATGTATATGTGTTTCTCGTGCAACGCATGGGTAGATTAACTAGTTACTCTAATAACAAATGTCAATGAATTTCTATACAAAAATTTCATATAAATTATTAATACAGCTAATTGAGTCATATTAACATTATGAAACATAAGTTTTTATAATCATTCTATTATATTTGAGTATATTTGTCAGTGACACTTTTTTACACTAGTTAATTCTTTTTTCTTTTGATACAATAGGTATAAGGGAAGAGAGGGACATGTGTGTTCCACCCAGGACTTCCTGTCTAAAATGTGAGAAACTAATTAATTAATGTAACACTTGTTTGAATTATAGCACCAGTTAATTATGCATGTATAAATAAAAATTAATTGAGATGATTTAACAAAAGTAAAATGTTTAAAATTTTTTAAACAATTATTTTAGTGCAACTATATCAACGTTCGGTCTATCTCTCAAATAAATAATCTAACTCCAAATACAGTAAGACCATATTTAAAATGATAAATTGAAAGTTTTGTTCCATGAGAAATTATCAAAAAGTTTCAATTTATATTAATTATAGAATTGGCAAATTGGAGTACCATAATTTTAAAAAAATTAAATTTGATTATTGCACTATAATAACTATGTAAAAATTTCTTCAAAAATCATTAAAAATTGAAATTTACATTAAGGTTACAGATTTATATAAATTTATTCGTTTAGAGACGTAACATGCATGTGTTTTAGAATTATAAAGATTACTATTTGTTTTTTTTAAATGGAACTTCCAATTAATTTCGTATTCGATTTAATTTGATAAGTGACAGATCCCTAATTCAAAATAGTTTACTAAAGAAACTACCATCAATTGATGATTGGATATGGGTTAATAAAGAGAAAAGTGAATATCATTTAATAAATTAGCGTAACAATTTCTCAAAAAAAGATTAAAAAATACAAAAAAAGAGAATTAAATGATATCGTCATAAATTTTATAGAGCCAGAAATCTTACAGAGCCAGAAATTTTACAGAGTTAGAAAATGAACGAGAAAAACCACCGGTCTCTTATTTATATATATATATATGTGGCGTATCAAAATTGAACACATACCTAGATTAAATACCGCCTCGTGTGAAGAAAAATAATTTCCTCATAATTTTCTAATACCAACATGATTGCATGTATTCACGTGACATGCATACGCATGCAACCACGTTATGAATAAGAATGTTAGAAAATTGTTAATTTTTACGTGATCTTATCAGAATTTCGTAACTTTTATTTGTAGTGTTCCAAACATGACCCAGTTAATTTTTACCTTTACTTGGGGGGCTGCTTCATTCAGCCTCCTCTCCTGAAATTCGATTGACCAGTCTAAAAGTAACTGTTTGTTATTATATCATTGATCAAACCCATAATAATAAAAAAAACATTGATCAAACCCATAATAATAAAAAAATAAAAAATAAAAACCCATGCCACAAAGTCTCCGTGTCATCATTTAATAATATAACTAAAATTATATATTGATTTGATTCGACAGATGAACATAAAATTCATGTATATAAGCGCACATGACCTGCCCCATTACATGAAGCGGTCACTTTGAATCAAACAATTCAGCACCCAAAAATGCTCGTATTTAGGCTACAGCCCGAATCAGGTACTTTGAAATTGTTAATACAGATCGCATCCGTCTGGCAGTCGGTATCCGATTACCTTGTCAAAACCTTCATTCAGCCACCGCAAGTATTCGAGTCACAAGGGTACGTTGCCGATAACCTTAAGGTAACACGTTATCAGAATACTAGGCGCGACTGTGACCAAGAGGATTCACTAGTCGAGTGTGCGATTTGCTTGTGCGGGATTAATGAAGGGGATGAGGTAAGAGAGCTAGCATGCAACCATCTTTATCATAGAGTTTGTTTAGATAAATGGATGAGACTTGGGAACAACATATGTCCGCTCTGCCGCAATAATCTAAAGCCACCGGAATCTCAACTTATGGCTGATAACTACCAGCGCGTGCCAAGGGGTTGCTCGTAATGAACGACTGGTTCGCCAAGTTGAGATGGATGAGTATATGGATTATAAAATGCATCTATGTATATATTTATATATATTCTTGAGCATGATGGTTTGAGAATATATATTTGTGATCTTCAATTACTTTGATCTTAGTCTAGTTGGTAGTGTATGGATTCCATGTTGCCTGTTTTGATGGTTCTGGCCTTTTGGGCATGATTAATCTAGGCATCAAATAATATAATGCACTGTCAAGTGTTTCAAACTTCCAATGGTGAAAAAGGATCTGTCATCTTCTTCCTAGCAAATCAAGTTTAAAAATGATGGGAGGGGCCGGGATTTGAACAGAGAAAGGTACGTAATTTTACAATTATTTAAGATAAATTTAGTGAATATTAATAGTGCCAATTATTATAAAAAAAGTCCGTCAAAAAAAATTACTATTGTAGATAAGTTAACACCTCTCGATATATTATCGATAATTAGAATTGAGTGACGCAACTGTAGCATATTAAAATGAATGATGAAGTTGCACCTCCTCTCACCATTTGGTGACTTATCGATAATTAGAATTCATTAACTTAGTAATGTTCTTTACGTGAAAGAAACTATGAGCGATTACTAGTTTCGTTCACATTTTTGCGTCAGATACAAGGACGGATGTACCATTTGACCGGTGTTTTGAAAAAGTTTTGGCATATGAAATTCCCGTTTTTCAGTAGCAAGTGAGAAATGACTTTAATTAATTTGGTGAAGAAGACAAACGTTACAGAGAGAAATGGGCACGCCAATCCAATTAAATTTGTAGGATGACTATATTGTGGTCAATGGTCTTTCCAGTTTCCAGAAAACACTAGATTAACATTTAAATAAATTTATTATTAGTTGATTTCATAAACAAATCAAATTCCCTACTTTGCACGAAAGATAATAGTAAAACTTACTATCCTTTCCAAATTAACCTATGATGCAACTTTTCATTTTTTAGATATCCTAAATATATCATCATCTTTCCTTTCCATATTGAAAAGTTTAATTTATATTACTTTACTTACCTATCCATATTTAATATTTTAGTTA
The DNA here is from genome assembly GCA_963692815.1 of Nyctanthes arbor-tristis. Taxonomy (NCBI): domain Eukaryota; kingdom Viridiplantae; phylum Streptophyta; class Magnoliopsida; order Lamiales; family Oleaceae; genus Nyctanthes; species Nyctanthes arbor-tristis. The sequence goes on along the minus strand of CAVNYN010239126.1, from coordinate 20,282 downwards.
TCACTATTAATTTGGAACTCTACTCATTAATTAATGATAACTTAGAAACATAGACTAGAAAATGTGCATTTCCAATATATCTCTGAATCTTTGTGAAAAATAAAATGGACAATATATTTGAAATGGAGGGAGCATCATGTGTACCAAATGTATAGATAACAAATTGGTGATACTTCACATTGTTGTCATAATATACAAAATTATTAACAGAATACTGAATGTAGGTCGTTGATATATAGTTATGCATGGAATCACTTGTTTAAAAAAAATAATAATAACAGTAAAGATCTTATAAAATTTCCGGCGCCGCTCATAGCCAGATAGCTCGTGCTAGATAAAAATTTTAACAGTCGTAACAGATTAAAATGAATGATGTTGTTGCACCTCCATTCATCGACGTTTGGTGACTTATTGATAACTAAAATTGAGTGATCTCTAGTCATAAGTTATAACATATTAAAATGAATGACAAGGTTGAACCTCCACTCACCTTTTGCTAACTTATCGTGAATTTAACTAGGGATGGTCCTTTGGTCCCCATCCCCGTTTTGTCCCCATTGATCTCTTTGCTTGTCGAAATGGGAAATTTGCAATGCATTTTTAATATTTTCGTTTACTTAATTTATGGCATTTTATTTTTTAAACATAAACAAATTTTCAAAAATGATAGTTCTTATGTAAATGTATAGATTTGAGATAGAAATAGAAACCATATCATAATACAAATTAACGTCAGATGGTAAAGGCAATTATAGTAAGAAAATATTGGTATTTTACACAGAAATGTAACGTATTTAACATGTTTTCTATAGACTTCTAATATAATCTTTGATCAAGCCATATATTTACTACAATACATTTACTTGTATTCCAAAAAACATACTCCAGTCCCAGAAGCGCCTATACTTGAAGATTGCATGGCTCACGTTTTTTTATCATGTAATTGGTTTTGATTTTATCACACATTAATGTGTTTAAGTATACCAAAGCTTAAAACTTGATTAGACATTTTTTATTTTTCGACAATATACACTTTTTAAATAATGATGTTTTACCATAGTCTCTTAACTTTCTTCTTCTCTCTTTCTTTTCTTCACTTTTCTTCGCTGTTCCTCCTCCATTAGTTATTCTCTTCCACTTCTTGTTTTGCATTTTGTGCTAACGAATCAAATTCAAGAAACGTATTGGGAAAAGTTAATTTTCAGCTCACTGAATCTGGTGGCTCACAGCATCATATATACACTTGAATCAATCCAAAACTCTGGTACAATTTAGTAAGATCAACCAATTAGGATTACATAGCAAATAGCAAAATATCCCCAAATTCCCTGTGTACGAGAGATGCTTTTCTAACCTTCTATATTGGTTGTATTACACAAGTATTCTGAATATTTAAGGGGCAACAATGTAAATTACAATTGTATAAATAAAGTGCTACTCTAAAGTTGTTAAATGAAATGCAACTCTTCCCTTATGCTATAAGCTTCTGAGTAGATTATATTCTATCATGATTTCCAATTTAAAGCACTGCTATATGGTGGAGGAATTGAGGTTATTTTGAAGGACCCTCTAATAATTTTAGCCTTTACATTAAATTTCAAAAGATCATAAAATGACTTCAAAATTTTGGATTGTTCAGAATGACCTCCAATAATTTCGAGTTATTTAAAAAATGATCTTTTAAAATTGTTGGGTCCTTTTCTTTTGAGATTGCTTTTAGTTTTTTGATAGACAGATGTATGATGTTTTTGAGTTCGGCTGTATGCCAAGATCTTACTAAAAGTTATCTAGTTCCCTGCCTCTACTCATGCGGGACAGACTGTGCAATTCTAAGAATGGAGCACGCCGCCGGTACACGGAGCCCATATGCTTGCAATTGGCTTGATCTGAGGTGCTAAGAGAAAGATCTTTTTTTTTTTTATGACTATAACTTATCGATCCCGACCTATGTCGAACCAGTATCGCATTCCAGGGTGGTTCTATTGCTAAGCTAGTAAGTAGACTTTTTCTTTCTACAGCTTCAAAGCCGTCCCCTGCCACAGGATCGACTCATAATATTGATTCTACGGCTAACTGGTAGAGTAGCAAAAAAGACCCGTCTATGTTAATAGCGTTTGTGTAGACACAGAACGGTCTTCCTTATATTGGATTCTGTTCTGTCAGGCTCGTCAAGATCACTATCGATCTTGAGAGATCAGAGGAGTGTATCGCGGACCTTTAGTTTAGTAACTACCGCCAAACAAGTTAAATAAAAAGAAAAGGAAATTAATTTGAAGAAAATAGTTATTTGAATGATAATTGGCCGGGAATTTGGGTCCTTAATTTATGCCACCTTTTTTTTCGTTTATACATGTTATACCCGATCTGGAATGTTACCCGAGCTGAGTTGGAATGAAGCAAGTCAATAGCCAATGGTCTAAGAAAGTCGTGCTCCCAACTAAAAACTAGGTCTTACCTCTGGAGAGTTGCATAAAACATAACCAAGGTCTCACTTGTGAAGAGCTACATGTGAAGCATAAGTTGTTCACCTCGCAACTTCTTCCTATCTAGGTCTTGTTCATCAAGTCTTCATCAAACTCACCAAGATCCAGGTTTTCATTTACCAGGTCATCATCCGACCTGACCTAGTGCCTTACTGACTAGGAAGAACTGAGCTGAAGTAGAAGACCACACTCTTTAAGAACTGGATTGCTCACATCAATGATAGTTTTGCACCAGACTAGGGAGACTTGAGTTCTAAGTGTACTTTAGTTATTGACCCACATGTTAAGCATGTTGGCTACTTGTAACAAATATATTGCCACATAGCAAGCATGTTGGACACTTGTAACAAATACATTTCATGCACCTCCCACTATAAATAGGGGAATGTATTACACATTTGATAGGGAGGGAGCTTATAATTTCTTCTCTTGAACATGTATTCTTGTGAATGTAATAATCTAATCAGAGGTTAATCAATTGTTGATGTCAAGTTAATTCCAGCTTAATTTGTTGTCAACAATTTGGCGCTAGAAGAAGGGCCGGTTAACAGCTGGATTTCTACCATGAGCAAGAATCAATCTATTAATCACTAGGTTATAAAATGAATCAAAATCAACCATCTTCAGCTAGATGGCAAAGCTGAGCAGACGATGGCTTTTGCTTCTTTAATTTTTCCCTTTTCACTTCATTCCAAGATTTTTAATTAAATTTTGAATTAAATATATTTCTGATGTCTACATGTGATTCACCTGAATTCATTCTTTACGTGTCATCTTGGATACCTTTTTGCATGAGCACAAGTTCCTAGATAATTTTCAAGTTGGCAAGAATATTTACCATTTTGACGAGTTGAGATCAGGTCCCAATCATCAAAAGATTTCAAAATTCAAATTCAATGCTTCTGTGAGAATAGAAACCCAACTTGTTGTTAAGACAGGTCGGCAAAAGACACCTCCCTTCTTAGTTCTTCTTGGCTTCTTTGTCGGGATCGAATCCAGAGTCAAAAACGATCCTGCCAGATGAGAAACCCAGCTCGGTGATGAGAGAGGTCGGTAAATTCAAGATCAAGATTTGGCCAACAATCTAAATTTCTAGGCTGAGTTTGATTTTATGCAATACCCAATTCAGTATTTAAAAAAAAACACATAGGATGGTTTAGCCCGGAACTTAAAACAGTAGCCTCGTCCTCAGAAAACTCAGTTTGGCAAATACAGAGAGCTCAGCTCAGCGATGGTCCCAGCTCCGTAATGGTCTTCATGGAAATCCTTGATTGGGACGTCAAAATCCCATATTGGCAATACCATTAATATGGCTTGTCAACATTGAATCGTGAAGAAAGTCCTAGATATGTGTCTAACCTCACTATGCTCAACCGTGTCTCTTCATTTCACAAATTAAAGATAAGCAAATTCTTCTCCTTATCATTATTCAATTTTATCTCGTACCTGATACGTCAAATTCAATGGCCATTTAGAAATTTTGGCCATTTAGAAATTTTAGTTAAGGAATTCTTTGCATAATCAATTTATCAGTACATTTTTGCTATGCATAAAAGACGAGAGAGTGAAATGAAAAATCTTATGCTCATTTTTAGAAGATAACTTAACTATCATTTGACCTGTCATATTATCTGGGCTTATATCTTTCAAATGTACCGACTCAAGTACTGACTTTGGAGTTGCTTTGCAACATTAATTATTATTTGTATGGTTATTGGAATTAATCATGCTCAACTCACAAACCAGTTTTCACATGAGAAGGAAAGAGAATCCACAGCTTCAAGCAATTTTACAATTGAGAAAATGAGCTCATACGAAAGTTACGATCAATCAGCCACTCTGGTACTGGATGAAAGGGCTATTAATCAACTCTTGCTGCTTACGTTTAAGCAAGAGAAACAACAGTGATCTAGCTTTTCAGCCCGTATTTGCATTATCTTTATAAATGAAGATATACTCCAGTTATGTCGGCATCATTTTGGTAAATTAAGAGAAAAAACTCAAGACAGCACGTTTAGAGTCCCAAATTCAGCTCGGCAACCATAGCCGGGTCTTAGTTCGATAGAGGCTAACTTGAGTTAGGCTCTAGCTTAGTCGAACATCTGCTCAACATCTCAGTCCATTAATTCAAAGCTCAAAGTTGGCAACTAAACTTTAGAACCTCAGCTCAGCTTTAGCATCATGAGCTACTAGTTTGGCAGCTCTTATTTCATATGTTGAATCAATATTTTCAGTTTGTATTTTGTTCAAACTTGAGATCAGTAGTCTTCAGTTATTTGGCTTAGCAACTATCTTGGCAAGCCCATGTTTGTAGTGGTGGAAATTAAATCCACAACCTCAATATAGCTACTTCGTTAAATTCAACATTAAAGAAAAGGCAACGTTTTTGCTCACGGGGACTTTCCTGATCAACTTTCAAAACTCACTAGTGAGCGGCTTAATTCACATGTCAGTACTTCAAGAGTTCTGGATTGTAGCCCAGATTTCAGATACATAAGTTCAGTTATTGTAGTCTAGAATTGAGAGCAGCCTTTGCGGTTTCAGTGCCAAAGCCCCAACTCAGATGTAAGAAAGGATTTAGCCTGGTATATCAAGGCCCCAGACTCGAGGTGGCAGTCTTGACTTAGTGGCAGTCACTTAATCAAAATGAAGAAATGAAATGCTGGATCATTCAAATCAACTCAATAATAGAGAGCTTGAAATAATCAACTCAAAAATAAAAGAGCTAGATCATTCAGATCGGCCCAACAATTAAGAGTTAGAAATAATCATCTCAACAACGAAGAGTTGGAATATTGAGATCAGCTCAATAATGAGGAATTTGATCATTCAGCTCGACTCAGTAATGAAGAGTTGAAAACAATCACTTCAACTGGGAAGATCAGAATAATTGGGCAAATGTGAAGACGACCTCAAAATAAAGTGAGGTTAAAAAGAATGATATCTAGCCTGGCCCAAACAAAGGCTCCAGTTAAACCCTTTCTTAAGGCTAAAAGTCATAAGAGCTAAGAGCTAAAATAAGACCATATCCAGATGTTTAATCAAGTACGAAATGATGGGCACCAAATAATAAGACCTTATCCAGATGTTTAATCAAACACAAAAGGATGGGCACAAAATAAAAAGACTTGATCCGGATGTTTAAATAAACATAAAGGATGGAAACAAAATAAAAAGACATGATCCAGATGTTTAATCAAACACAAAAGGATAGACACAAAATAAAAGACCTGATCCAGATGTTTAAATAAACACAAAAGGATGGACACAAAATAAAAAGACCTGATCCAGATGTTTAATCAAACACAAAAGGATAGGCATAAAATAAAAAGACCTGATCTGGATGTTTAAATTAACACAAAAGGACGGGCACAAAATAAAAGACCTGATCTGCATGTTTAAATAAACACAAAAGGATGGACACAAAATAAAGACCTGATTCGGATGTTTATTTAAATACAAAAGGATGGGCACAAAGTAAAAAGATCTAGTCTAGATGTTTAGTTAAACACAAAAAAAAGGACAAGAAAAAATCCAAAGACCCAGTCTAGATGTTCAATCAGACGCAAAAGGATGGGCAGAATCAAAACAGCATGTCACATCACGTCACCTCTTACGAGCTCAAGACCTTCAGGTCATGCCTTATGAAAGTAAGACCTTCAGGTCTCACTTTATGAGCTCAAGACCTTTAGGTCTCATCTTACAAGCTCAAGACCTTCAAGTCCCACTTTATGAGCTCAAGACCTTTAGATCCCATCTTACGAGCTCAAGACCTTCAGGTCATCCCTTACGAGCTCAAGACATTTAGTTCTCGTCTTACGAGCTCAAGACCTTCAGTTCATCCCTCATGAACTCAAGACCTTCAGGTTCTGCCTTACGAGCTCAAGACCTTCAGGTCCCGCCTTATGAGCTCAAGACCTTTAGGTCATCCTTGTCGAGCTCAAGACCTTCTTCAGGTCCCACCTTATGAGCTCAATACCTTCAAGTCCTACCTTACGAGCTCAAGACTTTCAGGTCTCGCCTTATGAGAGCAAGACCTTCAGGTCCCACCTTACGAGCTCAAAGCCTTCAAGTCATCCCTCATGAGCTCAAAACCTTGAGGTCCCACTTTACAAGCTCAAGAAATTCAAGTTCCACCTTACGGGAGCAAGACCTTCAGGTCATCCCTACGAGCTCAAGACCTTCAAGTCATACCTCACGAGCTCAAGACCTTTAGGTCCTACCTTACGAGCTCAAGACCTTCAGGTCTCACCTTATGAGAGCAAGAACTTCAGGTCCCACCTTACGGGCTCAAGGCCTTCACATCATCCCTCATGAGCTCAAGACCTTCAAGTTCCACTTTACAGGCTCAAGACCTTTAGGTCCCGTATTACAGGCTCAAGACCTTTAGGTCATCCCTCACGAGCTCAAGACCTTGTGGTCCTGCCTAATGAGAGCAAGACCTTCAGGTCCTACTTTACAAGCTCAAGGCCTTCAAGACCCACTTTACAAGCTCAAGACCTTTAAGTCCCGTACTAGAAGCTCAAGACCTTCAGATCATCCCTCACGAGCTTAGGACCTTTAGGTCCCTTCTTTCGAGCTCAAGACCTTCAGGTCATCCCTAATGAACTTAAAACCTTCAGTTAAAACCTTCAGGTCCCGCATTAGAGGTAAAAGCCTCCAAGTCATCCCTCATGAGCTCAAGACCTTCCGATCATGCCTATCGAGCTGAAGACCTTCAGGTCTCCCTTACGAGCTCAAGACTTTCCAGTCCTACATGACGAGAGCAAAACCTTCAGGTCATCTTCTATGATCTCAAAACCTTCAGGTTATACCTCACGAGCTCAAGACCTTCAGGTCCTGCCTTAAGAGAGCAAGACCTTTTGGTCTGACTTTACGAGCTCCAGACATTCAGGTCCTGCCTTACAAGCTCAAGACCTTCTGGTTATCCCTCATCAACTCAAGACCTTCAGGTCCCACCTTACAAGCTCAAGACCTTCAGGTCATCCCTCACGAGCTCAAGGCTTTTCGGTCCTGCCTCACGAGCTGAAGACCTTCTGGTCCCACATCATGACTTTAAGACCTCTAGGTCTTACCTAACCGAGGTCGTCGCGTAGTTCTACAAACGTGTTAGTCGTGATCTAACTTGCAAGCCAACTTACACACCCTATCACTTAAGGCGGGTGTGATAGCTGCATTTATTATAAAGTTAGCATTTGTTTTCTCCGTGCAGACAACTAGCTTACAATTAAGTCAAAAAGCATGACATATGTTCCAGCTGGGTGTACTTACAAGGTTTCTTATTGGGGCTTGTTGAGTCAAAGTAGACTTTGGCATCAACAAAGGCTCATAGACTTCCCAAGATTTCTTCGAGAAGAAGATTTGGAGAAAAAAAAAGAGGAAAAGAGTAGGAAAAAGACAAACAAGAGGGACATTAACTTGATTTGAAGTACATAAGCATAATGAAAGTTCAACTCATCCAGGAGCAAGTTTGAGTTCACACATTGCCTAGACCAAAGTGTGAACTCGAGGGGGGGGGGGGAATTGTTATGCCCGATTTGGAATGTTACTCGAGCTGAGCTAGAATGAAGCAAGTCGACATCCAATGGTCTAAGAAGGGTCAACAGTCGTAGTCCAAACTAGAAACTAGGTCTTACCTCTTGAGAGTTGCATAAAACATAACCAAGGTCTCACTTGTAGAGAGATATATATGAAGCATAAGTTGTTCACCTCGCAGCTCCTTCCCATCCAGGTCTTGTTCATCAGGTCTTCATCATACTTACCAAGATCCAGGTCTTCATTTACCAGGTCATCATCTGACCTGACCTAGTGCCTCATTGACTAGGAAGAACTGAGCCTTCAAGAACTGGATTGGTCACATCAATGATAGTTTTGCACCCCACTAGAGAGACTTAAGTTCTAAGTGTACTTTAGTTATTGGCCCATATGTTAAGCATATTGGACATTTGTAACAAGTATATTGCCACATGTCAAGCATGTTGGATACTTGTAATAAATACATTTCATGCACCTTCCACTATAAATAGGATAATGTATCACACATTTGAGAGGGAGGAAGCTATTATTTCTTCTCTTGAACATGTATTCTTGTGAAAGTAAATAATCTAATCAGAGGTTAATCAATTGTTGATGTCAAGTTAATTCCAACTTAATTTGTTGTCAACAATACACGCACAAGATCGTTTGAACTCAAGACCTATTATTCAGAACATGAATATTTAACCACCGCCGTATAATAATTCGAAACACAATCAATGCAAAGTTTATTGTTTACACCGATAAGAAAGACTGTTTAAATCAACTTGGTCCATTACTATATATGTTTAGATATTTCAAAATTAGCACAAAAAATGTACGATTATGTTTATATATAAATATATACTAGTGGCCGATCGTGTCTTGCACGATCCCCCATTATAATTATAAAAAGTATTTAAGTAATAATCGTTTGCATTTTGACAGTATATAGTATTTTTGAGTGATCACCCAATAAGTGAAATGAAAAATCACAACTCTATTGAGAGTTATATTTACATATAAAATTAGATTGATCATAATATGCATAAATAAATCTATCTCGTTATGGTCAAATTCTTGATTGAGTAGCCTTCCATTCCTCGAAATAAGTAATTTCTACAAGCTTAAAGCTTTTGCAAATCTGAACAAGAGAACAGATAATGTGACACTCAATAAGCATACAACTAAAATAAACTAACAATAAAATAAAGAAATTTATCATGAAAGCAATAATTTACATTTGGTGAATGCACCGTGAACAACCCACACAAATAACTAATTCATCAGCCCCCGGGGCACATGGTGTAGCAGAAAAAGGAGGGCGCGGGAATGCCGGAACCCCCGGTGATCTCGTGTTCGATTTCTGGCCGCTGCATCGCATAACCCGCAATTTAACTCCTCTATGAAGCCCAGGACAGAGAATGTGGGGCACTCGTGATAGACGTTATCCAAAGAATAACTGATTCATCAAACACAAGAAAACTGCATTTGAGAAGAAAAATAAATAATAAACGATTAGAACCAATCCAATCGATAACCACAAGACAGTTCTTATAGAGTAAATACCTAAATCAAATCAACAAACACTTAAATAATCAACATGCTAAAGGTTGAATGTTGTTCAATATTGTGATTATTTATCATAATTTTCAAAATCACAGGTTGATAATGTGATGTAATACCTATTATGTACAAGTAAAATATGAGGCAAACCTTTTTCGCATTAGAATAAAAGCCAGATCAGCACTTACTGAAGGATTGGCATGATCAAATTTATATGCTATAATTAGGAAAGCTATAGCGAAAATTATTCTATCAAAAAGCATGAACACTCACTGTACTTGGTATGACTTAGAGAAAAACATTCTTGGATAGCTTCAAACGTATCTAAATTATTGAATCACGTGAAGTTAAGACAAACCAATAAATTTGACGTGATTGTATCACAAATTATGATATGGAAACCTTAAAAAAGATCATTGAATTATCAAGGAAACATTATGAGGGCAAAAAATACATTGCTTACCAAAAACTTGGAGGCAAATTGACTATAATTATATCATACATTCTAATGCATATTAATCTTGCTGCCAAAATACCTTATAATGCCGCTTGAAAAGGCAGAAAGATTAACATATTAATCAACAAATATCAAAAGGCAAAACAAAAATCAATAGTTGAAATCCTTGCATTGTCATTAGAAGCCAAGGAAATAAAATCATTAGTAGCAATACTAAGACGTGATTATGTCAAACATGATTAGTGGATCAAATCCATCTGTCTTGCATGATAGACTCAGTTTTCATGAGAAGTTTCCATGAAAATGAAAAGTAATTTAGAGTATTACTCAAAATTGAGAGGACTTTATGGCTTAGAACAATTCTTGGTTGAATTGTTAAAGACGGGTGATCAATTGCTCATCAAAACTTTAATTACCCATTTTCTAATGTCAATGTTCTCATGCATACTTCAAAGTAAAAACAAATTGTATAAACTATCATCATTATCAAGGTATAAAATCATCAATACTATAAAGTATAAATTATTATTATTCTTCTTCAAAAAGTTGTTTTATTAAACCATCAATTAGAAAACGGACTGAAAGTTGGAACGACAATATAAAAACGGTCTTTTCCCTCTTTGTCAAAGGTACGTTTTACACTCAACAATTCTTAATGATGGAGTGCGGAGATGAGTAGAACCATTTTTCTTTCATCCCACGCACAAAGCTTCATTAATAAATTTTTCATCAACAGATAAAAGAACTCCATTCTTAAAAATGACCTTACAAAGAATTACTTCAAACCTGGTAAATATATGCCATATATTCTTTTGCTCCTGATATAATCAAGGTTCTTCCACTTAAAATCTATTTTCATCGCAAGTTCAAAAGTGTGTGTGTGTGTGTGTGTGTTTTTTTTTTTTTTAAATAAAGCTAAGCTAAACTTATAGACAATATAAAATCAACTAAATCAACCTCGTTGATCTAAATAGATCAATTTCACATAGCTCAAGCAAACCACATATATAGTAGTATAAAGTAAAGAAAGTAAAACAACCACTAACCAAATATATAATCTCGATCCTTAAATTACTCCTAAAAGTGAACTTTAGTTTCTCATCCAAAACGCAGATTACATATAGTAAAGATCAATAGAACATGCCTACAAGATATCTAGCATGACATCAAAATTCAAAAGTAACGTAAGCAAAAAATTAATAATAAAAGGAAGAGTGATAATAAACACCTTATTTCTGCTTGTCCTTAGAACAAACATCTTATGGTTATCACACATGCAAAAAGATTTAGACAAGCCAGGCAGACATAAAAAAAACATCACACCATAATGTACAAGTGTACAGTAAGAAATAGAGTTTTCATTAATTTTCATGAATACAAAGGAAATAAGCCTAGCAAATTAAGTCCACTCATATATCTCATAACAATGTGAAAGCAGAAGCACATTCACCTAAATATCACGTAAAAATTTTACAAAACATGCCAAATTGGAAGTACGCTAGTAATCAGTCAACAAAAATTTGATGGTAGCGTGTTTAACTCAAAGATGAAGCAAAAAAAAAAAAAATTGTTTCAAGGAGAAACTGGAAACGTCACAAGCAAAATAGAGTAGAAAGCTGAAAAACATCTAAAGGGCAAAAAAAAAAAAAATAGCAAAAGGCTTTATGCATAGTTCTGGCGACATCATGTGCTTATACACAGTTCATGCGACATCATGTGCTTATACATAGTTCCGGCGACATCATGTGCAACCTCCGATGACTCAACTTGTACACTGATAGCTTTAGATCTGGTCAGAAATTGCCAAAATCATAACCAAAAAGCAACACAGCAACAAATTATACAGCTCTTGACACCATTGAAGTGATTTTGGTCAAAATTTAGATTGTTGTAGCATAGTTTGGATTAAATCGAGCAACCAGAGGACAATTTCTACTAATCGAGAAAGGAAGAAACGGAGAATAACGAAGCTAAAATTTTCATCAAACCGATCAGAATTATTATGAACAGATTATGAGGGGAAATAAAGCAACGACGTAGAGAGAGAGAGAGAGAAGGCTGATAAGGAAACAACAAGAACGGTGGCGTTTTGATGACTTCAATGGCAAATTAGTAAAAGCAACAGTACTGTTTGGCAATGAACAGTGAAATTCTAGTTGACACTTTTTAATATATAAGTAGAGAGATATGTTATCATTCCCAAAATAAAATGTAACCTACTCTCAAATATACTTATTTTTTTTAAAAAAAAATATATGCACTTTACACAAAAGACAGACATTGGATAATTTTCAAAAAACCTCCCAAAGATTTTGTAATAAAACTTCCCACATCGTGTAGGTGTATAGATGTACGCCACGTATATTCCATCCATGCCATGTGTATTTGTTATAAAACTTTCGGGAGGTTTTAGAAAGGGACTCAGAACAGACATCTTCAACTAATTTTCACAAATAAAGAGCTCTAGTTCTCGACCAATAGCGATAACTTGATGAATACAGATGATGCTACTTCATTCAATTGTAGAAAAAATTAAAGCTAGTCAATTCTATATACGTCCGTAGTAGTTTATCTATTTCAAAATAGATCACAAAAATTTAAGATAGTACCGTAAATTAATGTTTGTCAATTTTCGATATTATTATATTGCTACTATAATCCCTGGGCAACTCAAAAAAACATAAGGTTGCCCGTGGTCACAAACGTCTCACTCAGCTGGATGTGGGCTCGACATTCTTGGTACATTTGTGTCTTTACATGCGTTTTTGTGGGGTATTTTTGGGGCCTAGTTACCTAGACATCCAGAAACATATTTTGAATATATATGTCAATCTTGACATGTAATTAAAGGAAAAAGAATTTTATAAAAATTCTCTTTCTCGATGTTATGATGAGATTTTAAATTTTAATTATATCAATTTCTTATGAGTTTCATAACTTGAATCAAAACGACTATTTCAATCAACGTTCTGGTTTGGATTCTTTCTCCAAAAAAGCTCGCCTAAGTGAAAACTAAACGATACTTATGTCTGAAACTTAGCTGTCACGCTTTGCGCACGCCTTATGCTTTGTCATGTGTTTATCGCGTTGATACTTTTCCACACTTTTACTATTTTTAGAACCTTATTCCATTCTATTCTATCGAGTAGTGTCACTTAGTAGTTGCAGAGTTCATAATGTACAAAGAAATTATTATGAATTAGCTAGAGAAAATATATTACCATTCATCTCCAAAGGAGATACATCTTTATTTTTTTCTTCGATCAGATCGACCAGGTTTTATTACTATGTCATTTCGTTATTAACAAATTTTGCCACATTGTATAATAATTGATTTATTATAAATAACAATATTCCACTAGTCTTTCTCCCAAAAAAAAAAAAAATCCCACTACAAAACTTGCTTGTAAAGAAGTCAAAGGACAATCAGAAGAATTTGAGGGTAATTAATAAATACTTGCAAATAAAATATGAATAGTTTGTGAACTAATTTGAGTATCAGTACATATCCTTAAAGCGTGCCTCCAATGAGAACTCATTAAATGCACTGAGATATTTTGTAATAAAGACTTGGAATTGGTCTTTGACGCTACGCTCAAGGTTATTACCAATAGAATATTTCAGTCAGAATAGGGCCAAGAGGAAAATCCAACTTATCAAAATTTGTATCAATTGACATTTTTTTTTTCTTATTAATCTTATGACGTGGGGGGAAAAGGAAAATATGTTAGGACAATTCACCTAAACACGCTTAACATAGCATTCTCAAAAGTTTGAAAGCTAAATGTCGTGAAACGACCAAAGATTATACTTTTAAGAAACATAATAATTTCAATTTTGTGTATAGCTAAACGTCATAAAACAAACAAGGACTCAAGTTCTTCTAATAATATAATGAACTTTGTATATATAATTTTAAGATAATTTTTAAAAGTAACTGAATTAAAGGACTTGTTGAATCCATCTCAACAGTAGCAGCAAAAGAAGTAATAAGAAATGAATTGTCGATGATCATATTTTTAATTTAGTTTTGCATTTCAAAAGTAACTTTTTCACCCTCTCATGCAATTTTCTATTACCATAATCAATTACTCATGCAATAATTGACTCACTAGCTAGTCAGTATGTTATATAAATTGAGCTGTCGAAAATTCCAAGTTTGAGCTTTTGTTTGACGTAAAACGAGTAGTGTTAATAACATTTTTTTGAGAATGTTATTTTATATCTTTGTAGTTCAATATTGTCTCAGTGAAATTCCTTTGAACCGTTCACAAATTTGATTGAAAGTTTCGAAATGAAGAAACATTCACCCTAAAATGTGTACACCTTTCTTCATGCAAGAATTAAAAAATAAAAATCAATTAAAGATGATCAAAATAAAGTCTAAAGACACAAAGAAGTAAAACAAATAAAGGAATTAGCAAATCGCGAAACATTTGGTGCTTTTTTCGGGCTGACGCTCTTGCGTTGGCTGCAACGTTGCGTAATCTCTGTCGCAATCCATTATAAATTATACTCTGATGTTAACTCGAAATCTTCTTAAGCACAAATTCTTATTGACGGTGACCTTATTAGCACTGTGAACTGGACATATATTATTTGAAACTTATTGTATGTATTGTATATATATTCGCGTTTATCCTGGTGAATAATTGTGTTTCTCTCTTAGGGAAATCGGTTAATCATGTCGGTTTGATTGGGTATTGCGTTTATCAAAGAAGACCCCATTTACCGTGTTTCAGGTTTAAGCTTTCTATTGCTTCCAAGAACTGAAAAGAATTCTTCTTTTTGCTGTGTGAAGGAAAGATCTGCTGCACCTTCCAATTTTGCTGTCGAAAATTAGGTGGAGAAAAGCGTAGGTGAAAATCTATTTGGATTTGAAATAGATTTGTTCCATACCTACTTAAGAAAGTGTTTTTGTATTTGAAGTATGTATTCGCTTTTTTTTAATCAGCTTCTGCAATTGAAGATTTGTGGCTTTTGTCGATTTGGGATTTCTGGGTTTTTGTGCTAAATTTGGGGGTTCTAGTGTGGAAGTGGTTTAGGGATCCGGTTGCTGCTGAAAGTATCTGTAATTGGATTTGTAGTAGGATTTTTGATGTGGGGTTGAGTTGTTTGCAGTTGTGGTTTATTTTAGTCTGGAAATTGATTACCCGATCCTCTTCAAGATTGCATTTTGGGCAGTAAATCCTGAGTGAAACTTACCAAAGATTGAATCTTTTGGCATTGCTAGAATATGTTCTGTGGTGATTCATAAATAGATCTCAGTAATTACTCGAATTGAGTTTGGAACTTTTGAAGCAAATTTGGTGATTTTAAGTGTAGATAGCTAAGTTAGAGACTGTCGACTGACAAGTGAATTGTTTGTTGTGCATTGTGCATTTTGAATGAAGCTCTTGAATTTCTGATGCACATTGTGAAGTAGACAGATGTGGAAATGGTGGAATTTAATTAATACTGGATGCCCATTAGATGGCATCTACATCTGCAACCCCAAGTTCTCTGCCTGCCGCTGACCCACCTACTTCCTCTAACTCTCCACCTGCTCAGTCTTCCTCTCCGCCTCCTGAGAGTTCAGCACTTCCTAACCAGCCAACTGCACAACCCCCTGGGCCCAATTCAACCACACCCTCTCCCACTCCTCCAATTGCATCTCCACCACCTCAATCACCTCCTCCTGCATCTCCTCCAGCTCAGTCACCTCCTCCCGTCAATGTAGCTCCAACTCCTCCGTCCGTCCCCTCACTCTCTCCTCCTATGGCTTCCACGCCAGCTAGTACACCTTCCCCTCCTGCACTTACACCTTCTCCACCTCCTCCAGCTGCACTTACACCTTCTCCACCTCCTCCAGCTGCGCTTACACCTTCTCCACCTCCTCCAGCTGCGCTTACACCTTCTCCACCTCCTCCAGCTGCACTTACACCTTCTCCACCTCCTCCAGCCAACTTACCTCTACTTCCTTCCAGTCCTCCACCATCACCACCACCACCACCACCACCACCACTGCCACCACCGTCACCCAATCCACGTAAAATGTCACCTCCACCACCATCTGATCCCCCATCTGCTCCACCTACACCCACATCTAATTCACCGGCTACCTCACCACCACCACCATCTGATCCTCCTCCTAGTTCGCTTCCACCTCAGCCTACTACTTCACCACCACCTCCATCAACTAATCCACCATCCAGTTCACCTTCAACACCACCCCCTAAACCTACTGCAAGCCCACCTCCATTTGTTCCTGAGGCACCAAAAAAGGCTCCACCACCACCAACAACAACAACAACAAAGCCACCAGAATATTCACCTCCGCCACCATCCAAGTCACCTGCCAATTCCACTCCAACTCCAGCAACTAAACCAGCCCAAAGTTCACCTCCGCATCCAGCATCAAGGCCTCCAAAAGGTTCGACCACTCCAACTTTGACTCCACCTGCATCTCCACCATCTTCAGATTCTTCTCCTAGATTGCCATTATCACCGCCTCCCTTTCTTTCTTCACCCAACATTGTTCCTTCAGATAGTATTACCAATAATTCCAATACTAATGTACCACCAAGCTTGCCATCCACGGGTGGAGGCGGTATTGGTACTGGAGGCACAATAGCAATTGGTTTGGTAGTTGGCCTTCTGTTGCTTAGTATCATCGGAACAGCAGCATGGTGCATATGGAAGCGGAAAAAAAAGGCTGCTGGACTCGATGGTGGTTATGTTATGCCAACTCCTCTAGGCTCTTCCCCAAAGTCAGGTATGTTGTTTAATGCTATTGGATTATATTTTGAGCATGCTGGTCTGTGCTTCTCCATTTGCAATCTTTCTGAGATGTTGTCCATGTCCAGATGCTGCCTTATTGAAGGTACAAGTATCTGCACCGTACAACGGAAGTGGATCTATGCATGATTCTATCTATTCACCACATGACCCTGGTGGCTTAGGCAATTCAAGGCCATGGTTCACCTATGAAGAACTAGTTGAGGCTACTGATGGATTTTCAGTACAAAATTTCTTAGGTGAAGGTGGATTTGGTTCTGTTTACAAAGGAGCACTAGCAGATGGTAAAGAGGTAGCAGTCAAGGAGTTAAAAGTTGGCGGGCAACAAGGGGAGCGAGAATTCAGATCTGAAGTTGAGATAATCAGTCGTATACACCACAGACATTTGGTTTCTCTTGTAGGTTACTGCATTTCGGAGAACAGAAGGCTGCTTGTGTATGACTATGTCCCGAACAATACACTCTACTTCCATCTTCATGGTACAGTTAGTATTTACTATTGGACATAAGACTTTGTCGTAAAATTAACACACAAAATGATTGTCACTCCTTGACTTTTCAGGGGAAAGTAGGCCTGTTATGGATTGGGCCACGCGTGTGAAAGTTGCAGTAGGCGCAGCTCGTGGTATAGCTTATCTTCATGAAGATTGTAAGCAGTTTAGATTCTTCTCTTTCTTTCCTATTTTCTTTGTGTATTTCTTTCCTATTTTCTTTGCGTGGTTCATCTTCATATTATTTCTCTTCCAAAAATTAAACTTTTGCCTACTTTATTGCAGTAATGTTCTTTGGTTGTTGCTGCTGTTAATTATGAATCTTTGATTCTTGTGTTCACGTATCTTTAAAAACATGGAATTATATCTGTAAGACTATCACAATGATTGCCATTCAAAACCGAGACCTTTCTCATTTATTGAGTAGAGAACGAAATAAAGCAAGTAGTAAAAAATTAAGAATCCTTTTCTCATACATTGACAGATGAGTAAAAATGGAAGGATCATTTTTTCTGAAGGTTGTAAATTTAAGCTATAATAGTCTCTCATGACTTAGGGTTTTGTCGTGTAAACATATGAGTAATTGCATACGTTTAGCTGGACTAACAGTAATCTGAGATTCTGAAGTGACTTTTGAAACAATAATTACTAATTAGAGCTATGTAATTCATAGCGGCTGCATTAGGTTATTTCAGAGGAAAATACTGCTCCCCCGTCTCAATTATATAGGCTTGTTTACTTTTTCACAAAGATTAAGAAATGTTAATGGGAATATAGATTCTACAAATGATTTTTCCAATATACCCTAATTTAATGAAAGCAATAGTTATTACTAAGCATATTATTGCAAATAATAATTCCTCAAATTAGAAACAAGCCTATATATTTGGAACAACCCCCACCCCCCCCCCCAAAAAAAAAAAGGGGAAAACGAGCCTATATAACTGGGACGGACGGAATAGTAAAAACACATTGCATGAATAAGAATGTATTTTGTATTCATGTCAATGCCATCTCCTTGGTGAGTTGCTAGAGAAAACTCAAGGGTGAAGTTTCAGAAATGTGTTGATGATGTCATGGAGAATGAGAACTCCTCAACTTTTGATAAGTAGCAACTCTCTCTCTCTCTCTCACACACACACACACACACAGAGGGGGAGAGAGAGAGAGAGAGAGAAATAATTTTTTAATAATTGGTGATAATTTGGATTTTGGATATGAATTTTTATGGAGAAATTATGTGAATGTAGTGAGGTGTTGATTTACTGTCATTTGAATAACAGGTCATCCCCGTATCATTCATAGGGATATCAAGTCATCAAATATTCTTCTAGATAACAACTTCGAAGCTCGGGTATGCCCAACTTCTGACAAACACGATCTTTATGTGTACTTCATTACATGCGTTTCAGATTTCAGATTACGATCATGCGTTTGCAGGTTTCTGATTTTGGACTTGCTAAATTAGCTATTGACGCAAACACACACATAACTACACGTGTCATGGGAACCTTTGGGTAAGTTTTTATCTAAAACTATTCTTAATTGACATAAAAACTGAATGGAAGGAACAAGCATTACAATTGTTAAAGCATCTTTATTCTAAATTCTAGTAACTGTGGTTGGTTGGATCCAGATATATGGCTCCTGAGTATGCATCAAGTGGTAAGTTGACTGAAAAGTCAGATGTGTTTTCTTTTGGAGTTGTGCTTTTGGAGCTCATTACAGGCCGTAAGCCTGTGGATACATCTCAACCTCTGGGGGACGAGAGCCTAGTTGAGTGGGTAAGTTTATAAGTACAACTAGCTACATCTACACATAAATAAGATTTATCTGTTGTGAACAATATCTGTATTTAGTGTCAAGAAGCATGAAGTTGGTTATGCCAACAATTTGTAATCAGCATTTCTTTATCCAACTTTTTTTTGGGGTAACTGTTAAAACTTGAGTTATTGGAGTCCTACATGACCCATTGTCTATGGCTTGTTGTAGATGTTAATCTGCCATATGTGTAAAAGATCAACTCTGAACAGTTATAGATAATTGAACAAAGTGTTAATCGGATTTATCCAAGAGAGGAATTAAATTCTAGTCTTTTAAGTTTTCATTTTTAAGGAGTTTAAACCCAAGTTGACACATGAACTTGGCTGCTGATTGGTCATGGATGCATCTTGGAATCACACGGGAATGAAAAATTAGAAAGACTTTAGAATTGCTTGAAGGAATCCCTCTAAGATCTTAACCTTTGACACCTTCCTGAGATAAGAATTCCTTCGTCAACCTGGATATTTAAGATGCAGTAATTAATAAAATCTCAAGAAATTTGACACCATGAAACAGAACAGCCTTACCTACAAATGGACCCTGGACAGAGTTTTTTCATGCTACCAAGTTATCCACATTACTTGACATGCAGCTAAATGTTATTTCAAGAAATGTTTACCAGGCTTCATTGGGAAGGCTATGTTTTCAGTTCCGGTGTTCCTCTCCTGTTAACCTAACCCTCTAATAAAGTGCATTGCTAGAAAATTGGTAAACCTTAAACTAGTCATTTTGCAAAGGAAGAGCATATTTTTTATATATCTAACTCTTCTTTCCAAAATTTTTCGCTTTTTCAGAAGTTGGTGTTTTGGTGACTTCTTCATGCAAAAACTTGAGACTTGCTTTTAGAAAAGCCTGCGTTTTTCTTCTTTTTAAACATAGGCTTGTTTGCTCTCAAGCGTTTTGGGTAATCTCTTGCATTTCTCTTCCAGGCCCGACCTCTACTTAGTCATGCACTTGAAACAGAGGAATTCAAGGAGATCGGAAGAGCCGAGACTAGAAAGAAACTACATTGATAGTGAAATGTTCCGGCTTATTGAGGTTGCTGCTGCTTGTATTCGTCATTCAGCTGTAAAGAGACCAAAGATGGGACAGGTAACTCCTCTTGACGGTCTCAGCCTAGAAACGTCCCCCTCCCCCCCCCCCCCCGCCCCCGGTTTAGCTATACGCCCTG
>CAVNYN010239125.1:0-13944 GCA_963692815.1 Nyctanthes arbor-tristis | reverse complement strand
ACACATGTACGTGTATATATAGGCCTCATGTGTTGTGAATAAATATATAATTCATGAATTTTTTCTCTAATTTTTCTCTTTATTTTTCTATTTTTTTCCTTTAGTTTATAACATTTTTCAATAAGAAAACTTGTCAATTCACAATTATTTGAAAGCTTGCCATATTGAATGCATACAATCACATTCTTCAATACATGAAATCTAAAGCGTCTCTAGAGGCCAAAAGTTCCCCTCAACAACTGGACATGATTAAAAATTACTATGTAAAATTAAAAGTGTAATAAACAAAATTCTAAAAATTTGACAAAAAAAAAGAGATTAAGTTGAGCAGATAAATAGATTATTAAAAATTACTATTTAAAATTAAAAAATTAACCTACCACTTAGTATTATCTGATTATTTTTAGGGCTAACGAAAAAAAAAGAAAATAAATGAGATATTAGCGACATCAATTTGACATTATCATGACATCAGCTTTCTAATTCTCTTAAGATGTCAGTTTTGGCCGGGAAAAATTAACCCACCAATTAGTTAGTATTATAAATAAATATATATATATAGATTATTATTAGGGGCGAAAGAAAATAAAAATAGAAAAATAAATGAGACATTAACGACATCAGCTTGACATCATCAAGACATCAAATTCCTAATTCTCTTAGGGCGCTAGTTTTGGGTGGGAAAAATTAACCCCCACTTAATTAGTATTATAAATATATAGATTAATATTAGAGTGAACGAAAATAAAAACAGAAAAATAAATGAAACATTAGCGACTCAGCTTAACATCATCATGACATCATATTCCTAATTCTCTTGGAATGCCAGTTTTGGGCGGGAAAAATTAACACACCACTTAATTAGTATTATAAATATATAGATTATTATTAGGGTGAACGAAAATAAAGACAAAAAAATAAATGAGACATCAGCGACATCAGTTTGACGTCATCATGACATCACTTAGTTAGTATTATAAATATATAGATTATATGATTGAAAAAAAAATAATCTAATGGTAGAATAGTAAATTTATCATATTTTATAAAAGATTT
Organism: Nyctanthes arbor-tristis; assembly: GCA_963692815.1. Lineage (NCBI taxonomy): Eukaryota > Viridiplantae > Streptophyta > Magnoliopsida > Lamiales > Oleaceae > Nyctanthes > Nyctanthes arbor-tristis. The sequence goes on along the minus strand of CAVNYN010239125.1, from coordinate 12,888 downwards.
TGTGAAAATTTCCCCACAAGTAAAGGTATAGGAAAATGTTATTGGTAGATAATCTTTTACAAAATTCTTTACAAAACCAATTATCATTTTACCCCGCTCGTGTATTCTATGATATATTGGAGAAAAATAATTTAAAGGTAAGATAGCAAATTTTCCTTATTTTTTAAAAAAATTTGTAAAGACTTCCCTATAAATAATAAAACTCTTAAAAATTTTTTAGCATAAAATTGTGGAGTATATACATAATACCACGTTGGATTCACCACCTTTATTACGATAATATAAAATGATTTTAGAATTTTAAAAATACTGTTGTAAAACACTATATTTCCACCCGTGCGTTATACGGATAGAGCTCTAAAGGAATTTCATGATATAAAATATAATAAAATTGTATTTGTCAAACTTAATGTCATAAAGAAACTAAATAACACAATCTGCATGGAATTAATATGTGCATCCTACGTTTGTAAGTAGCATGCAATCAATTCTTTATTTTGATGACATAATTTTAAATTCTTGTTATTAGTCCATCGTCATCTCGTTGAACTAATAATTTTTTATTAATTTTTATTTTTTATTTCCTTTAAAGACAATAAAACATGATAGCATAACTCTATATTAGTTTCACACCAATACATTTACGAACATATTATTCTCCACACTCGTGCATTTCACGAACATATTATAGTTTCAAAGTAAAATACAATAGAGTAGAAGAATATAAAATCATGAAATTATACAATCAAACAAAGTAAAATTGAAATCCATTAGGCAAATATGAGATATATATATATAAACAAAATGTACTATATAGATAGAGTTTCAAAATAAAAATATTAAATTAAATGATTAAAAGGAAAAGTATAATAATAAAGAAAAGTATAATAATAATATTAAAATCTAGATTGATATATTATCTATTTTCATGTAATTCTAATCCATTAGGCAAAAATATGATATATATATGTAAGTAAAATGTAATATGTAGATAGGGTCTCAAAATAAAAATATTAAATTAAATTATTAAAAGGAAAAATATAATAATTAAACCAATAAATTTTTTTATTAATTCTTATTTTTTATTTCATTTAAATGCAATAAAACCCGATAACATAATCTATATTAGTTTCACATACGTGCGTTTCACGGACATACTATGTTTCACACATATGCGTTTCACAAAAACTTGTTAAGCTGACAAAATAAATTACAATGGTGTAGAAGAATATAAAATGATAAAATTATACAATTAAATAAAGTAAAATTGAAATTTATTAGGTAAATATGAAATATATCTAACCAAAATGTAATATGTAGATAGAGTCCTAAAATAAAAATATTAAATTAAATAATTAAAAGGGAAAACTATAATAATAAGGAAAAATAATATTGAAATCAAAACTGATAGATTATCTATTTTCATGTAATTCAAACACATTAGGTAAGTGTGAAGTATATTTAACCAAAATGTAATGTGTAGACAGAGTCTCAAAATAAAAATATTAAGTTAAATGATTGAAAACGAAAAATATAACAATAAGGAAAAATATAATAATTGAACCAATAATTTTTTTTATTAATTTTTATTTTTTATTTCCTTTAAAGCCAATAAAACGCGATAGTATAATCTATATTAGTTTCACACATGTGCATTTACAGACTACTATGCTTCACACCCGTACGTTTCATGAACATCTTATACTGAGAAAGTAAAACACAATATAATAAGAAAACATAAGATTATGAAATTATACAATCGGATAGAGTAAAACTAAAATCAATTAGGTAAATATGAGATATATCCAACCAAAATATAATATATGGATGGAGTTATAAAATAAAAATATTAAATTAATATGTAGATAGAGTTCTAAAATAAAAATAGTAAATTAAATAATTAAAAGGTAAAGTATAATAATAAGGAAAAGTACAATAATAATAATAATAGAATAATGACGTCAGTAAGTTGGTTTTTTAAAGAAGCCAAACAATTAGCTGAAAAATTATTTTTAATTGTGTCTGACAATCAAATTGAGTTGGAGAAACTCTGATTATATATATATATATAATTTATGAGAAATTGTGTGGATTTTTTTTTAATTACAATGGGGGATAACGGGGAGGGGGCTAGGGGAACTCGAACCCGGGTAAATCCTAGAGAAGGGGAAGCCCTTACCACTTGGACTATCTCTTGGTCCCCTAATTGTGTGGATATTAAGACCTCTTTAGTTCAACTTCATTTGGAATTTCAAAATTAAGTGGAAAGATTATAGATAAAAGACAAATAAACAAATGTTGAAAGGCCATCCGGCAGCCATTAACAACACCCCTCTACGTGGGGGTGCCCTTATACAAAGGCTTTTGCATGGCTGCCAACTTGGCAGCCATGCAAAAGGGGTATGTGGCTTACGGCTTACTGGCTTTAGACAGGGTTGTGACAGCTTTTATTCGTGTCCAATTCATGTACGTGTATTTTTTCACGTGAAATTCATCTACACATCAATACAGGATAACGACACCATCCATGAGTGCCATACATCGAACTGAGAATTTAGACTCATTATTCTGAAAATTTAAACTTGCAAGTCCATAACTAAAGCAACTTGTGAATTTAGCAATGGCACTATAAATTCATGATTTTGATCTAACACTAGAATCTGGAGGGATACGCCGCTAGATTCACACGTGTCGCACATTTTTTATCATTTTAAAATATTACAGAAAGCCTACATTTAAAGCTTAAATTTGTCGTTAATAAAAAAAAAACACTTAAACATATCAAAAAGCCAACAAGTTAATTAGAAAGATGGCACTATAATGAAAACAATTGTTTTTAATGTGGAACACTGTTATTAGAATACGATACATTTTTTTCTAATATAACCATTATTTAATTGAAAGGGGCAGCATTTTCGGCACATTCTATGGCGTCTGATGGGTTATGTGGCCCTATGATATCCAATGGGTGCCTGTCACATAATCTATCGGATACCATAAGATTGTGTCTTATGCAGGGGCGTAGCCACCTTAGGTCGACCGCACTGGACCTTGGCACGCCCCAGTAAACAGTTGGGCTGGACCGCACTGAATTTTTAGTGCGGTCCAGCCCATATAAAAAAAATTTGTCTAACATTTCTTGCCTTGACCCAAATTTTGTTAACATTCCTTGACCCATTTGATGAATGATGAAGGTCCAGATCAAATGTGCTCTGCTCTCGTCTTGAACGAGACAGCGAACTCCAAGACCAAGCCTCCAAACGCCAAAGTCCAATCGACCTCTCGAAGCTCTGTCTCTTTGCTGGGTTCTCTATGTTTCGCCAGCGTCTGCCGATCTGTCCAGACTCCAGTAGGGAGCATCGCTGATCGTCCTGTCCGCAGCACGGCAGAAGCTCGCCGGCAGCATGCCAGCACCACAGCAGGGCAGACGCAGACACATTGCCAGTAAGTCCCACTCCCAGTCCCAAAGACTCCTCTTCTCGGTCTGTCGGAGATCGGTTCAATTGGTAAGTCAGTAAGTAGTAGACTACTTAGACTAGTATTTAGTTAAGAATAATTGGGTATTCGTAATTTGGGTATAAATGAATAATGATTAATTATTTAATTATGTTTATGATTTAGGTTTATTTATTCTTGCAATAATATTTGTTAGTTGTTACTAATTTTTATATGGTAATATAATTGGCAAATTGTATTATTGATTTATTGTAAAGGCTTAATTTTTAGTTTAGGTTTCAATTTTGTAAAGCCTTAATATGTAAACCCTAATTTAGTTTATGCTTTAATTTGAAAATTGGTTTTTTAATTTGGTATTAGAGATTTTAAGTAGTAAGATGATTATTTATGTTTGAAATTAGACTTTGAGACAAAGAAAAACATGTCATATCCTTTTGTTTATAAGTTTTTGACTTTGACATTAATTCTACCGATTGCCACTGCTACGGTTGAAAGAGTGTTTTCTGCAATGGGCTTGGAGAAGGATAAATTACGCAATCGAATGAGTGATGAGTGGATGAATGATTGTCTTGTTTGTTATGTAGAGAGATATATGTTCCAAACTTGATAATGAAGTCATTGAAAAACGTTTCAGAGTATGAAAACCCGTAAAAAATTGTTGTAAGGTGCAGTCTTCAGATTTGATTTTTTTTTTATTGCAAAATTTTTATTTTCTATTTTTTAATATTTGGGCCCTGACAATCGCCCTGCCAAAACGAACATTTTTTTGACCGCACTCAACCAAAATGCTGGCTACGTTCCTGGTCTCATGGACACTATAGAAAAATCGCAGCATTTTGTATTATCTCACAGAGCACCCAATTTTTAGGGCGGGCCTTGTTTGTAATTTAAATCTAAATGGCATGTATCCATATGCGTCACGAGTGAGAAATTTTTGAAAGAGACTCTAGAATTATAATCCATTTCTTTTTTAAATTGTAATACAGCTAAATGACCTCTTCCTGAAAATAATCAAACGTTTGACGTTCACATATATATGGATTGTCCAATGTGACACGCCAAGTGCTCGTTAGACGCCCTTATACCACCTGCAGACTTTTGGCGTTTGAAAAGGACTTGAGCTCTTCCCGCACCCCCAAATGGTCTAGGAAGGTTGATTAATCAATCAAAGAAACAAGGCATCCAAAAAACTTAGGCTACATTTTGTAAAAATCAACTTTACACGGAAGAGAAGCAAATGAAAGATTTTCATTTAAAAAAAAAAGAAAAGAAAAGAAAAGAAAAGAAAAGGGCAAAAAAAAAAAAAGAAGAAAGATTATTGCATTTTGGAAAAGTAGAACTTGCATTGAAGAGAGCAAGTGAAATATTTCCATAAAAATTCACGTAGAATCAAGAATGAAGTTTTCATTCGGCATGTGCTAGACAATAGGTTAATAAATGCATTCAATATCCGGAGGAAGAAAGTGTTGTGTTACACGAATATATAAATGGTAATTACGAATTAAATCACTTTGAAATCAATGATACTCATGAATTTGAACAATTTGACTATTTAAAAAATAAAAAATATTGCACAAATACAGTAAATAATAAAAATCATTTTCTTAGTTGAAAAGCTCTCAATATTTTCAAAACTTTCTTATATATAACATTCGCTGTTTTATTTTTGCTCCACATCCTTATCGCATATTTTTATGAAACGATTTTGTGACTATGGGTACTGCTATATACAACTACCCATGACTGAATCTGGACTTTCTCAAGAAGTACTGTCCCACTTGCAAGAGCGATTATCTATGGATTCATCAAATTCGCCCATGCGGTGCATCAAACTTTTCCCTTAAAAACAGAGATAGGGAAAAATGGGTTCTTGTTAGGGTTGTACCCGACTTTCTTGATCTAGAATCACACTTCACAATTTCATCATACCTAACCTTTGAGTATTTAGGAGTGGTGGCATCCATTGGTATATCTAGATTACAATAAATGATAGCCATTAATAGGGGCCGATCTAATTGATAACAAACAAATAAATCTGCTAACATCACTATTGACTAACCTTGTTGCAGCAGCATATCAATTGCTTCATACCAAAAGTGAAGGCAAGCAAAGCATGCTTATGGTTTTGGCCGTCTTTGGAAATACCAGCTTCAAAATGAAATGAAAATTATCCACATAGATTACTTGTTAAACTAAACTGATAATTGGATAATTTCTACCAAAATATGCGTCTTGAGCAAATATATATTTCCAAAGAATAGTCATATTGCAAAATGCACTTTAAGGCGGACAAAACGCACACTTATACACATGACATTCTCAAATATGATAAGTGATGTTGCATCTATATTCCTCATTTCCTCCTCTAATATTAATAGTGCCTCCACAAAGGCATTTGTATAACAGAAACTAACTTTAAAGCTTTTTTCTTCCCTGAATATACTTTTGCAAGTAAAAATGAGAGGGAAAAAAGAAAAAAAAAAAGAAAAAGAAAGAAAGACTATGAGGAAGGCTATAAAGAAATGCAAATGTAATTTTGGATTTACCAACCAACTTATTAGAAATGATGTAAAGAAATAAGAGGGAAGATCATAGAGTATAACACAAGTCTTCTTATCTATTTAAATAGTTATTAGAGATTTCCATTTAAGAATTCATAAAGCAATAAAAGGAAAAGAATGGAAAACAACATTTCAAATCTGACAATGATATGAATAAATTTAAAATGCACAGGAAATACCACCAGAACTAAATCCAAATATAATGTGCAATGACATTCATGTTCTTGATTATAACATCCCATTAGTGGAGCTAAAAATGCATAACATTTGCTTAAACTTTCATGCTAGAATAAGTAGATATATATTCTCAACCCAGTCTCATTTTTCACTCGAAGGTGAGGTGGTACACATATATAGAAAATATGCAATTCATGTACTTTCCACCTAAAAAAATACATGAAGTCTTCCAAAATTTCGCAAGAAAATGATGTATAGATATATATTTTTTAGTTCTTTTCAGTTTGAATGAAACTATTTCATGAACATTTGTTTTATCTATGTAAGAACTAATAATATACCCTCTAACCTTTATCACAGATCCCCTTTAACATGCAGTTAATATACATATAGAGAATAGACTGGATGGACAAAAAAAATGTAGCTTGGTTTCCACTTTCTGTTCAACTAACAGAGAAAATGCACCATAGTATGATTACACACTCAATGTCCTATATGCTATAAATAGTGTGACCAAGCATTCACTACAGGAAAATAAATGATGTATTGAAATATTTATACTATTCCGAATCCTACTGATATATATAGGAATAAAAATCTTTTGGTTTTCAATACCTTGAGATAGTGTACCTGTAACATCTTGTAAACTTCTACAAATTAAAGTAAACAACATAATTATTGTTTTGGAAAAATTACTTGAATATCATTGTAAGATTTCTTGAATTGTATTAAAAAATTAAAAGATTGTTACTCAATTAACGCTAAAGAAAAAATTTGGTTCTTAATTGACATAACTAAAGTACGGTGACTTAATTGAAAGATAACGCAAAATGTAAGGACTTCTCGGACAATTTACCACCTTACCCTCCAAGTGTACTGCGCCAAATCGCACAACGTGTCACCTTCTAATTGGCGGAATATAAAGGTTTATTAAAAATAATTAAATCCAGATATTTTCTAACAATTATAAATAGGGCAAAGGTGGGAGAATTCTCCAAACAAGCAACCTCTCCCATCTAATCCCTATTTCTCTTTCTCCATTTTCACATTCACACATCCATATTAAGACTAATTGTCTTGCTTATTTGGCGAACCTCAAACCTTTCATAAATGAAAATTCGTCCAAATGGAGGGAGAGAAGGAAATCAACCCTTAAAACCTGTCAAACACTTGATTTTGCATTTGGAAATGACCCTCCGTCATATATATTTAAGAATTACAACTTAAAAGGTCAATTTGATCAAGGAAAATGAAGGTGTTGAGGGTATTGGTCAATAACTCAAAGAATCTTTGGCAGAATTGAGTTAAAGAGGTGAGTAACGCATGTCTTTGGTTCTATTCTTTTCTCTCTTTTGGCTCTCTCTTTCAGCTCTCTATCTCTTTTGGGGACCGAGCTTTCCTTTAATTGTATTTGGCCTTTGATGATTGATGGTGTACCATTACTTTGGATAAATGATTGTTTCTTACTCTTCGGCATTGTTAGTGGCGCTATCTACCCGTGTTTGAATTGTATTTGTATTGCTTTGTGGTACTATAGCTTTGTTGTGTAGTCTTGGTCATTTGTACATTTGTATCGTATGGCTTACGGGTGGATGCTAAACTAGTGAAATGCCTGAACTTTGTATCTTTGTACCTTTGTCATCTGTTGATCTTCCTGGCACTGTTTTGCGTAGGCCAATGCATATTATTATTCACTGAGTACTTTGTACTCACTCCCTATCTTCTACAATCTTGTAGGTATTGAATTTAGAGTTTTGTGGCCGGATCGTCCCAAAGGTGGAGAAGATACATGTATGTAATCGAAATTTTGGTTTGTGTCGCTGAGGTTTCGTTGTGGATAGCCTACAGTACACTTAATTATCAGAGTGCGCAGCGAAAGCGTCTCAATACTTATGAATTGTATTTGTAAGGTCTCGCCTTCGATTTTGAATCGAGATGTATATTTAAATACTTCCGCAATTGTTAAAATTGGGGGATTGATAGTACCAATATGGTAACAGAGAGATAAAGGAGGATAATGAGAAGAAGAAAAAGAATCAGTTTATACAAAGAATCAGTTTATCTTTTTACTTTTTATTAAATGTTGTTTCCAAGTATTGCATGGTGATTAGTACATGATGAAAAAAAAATATTCGCAAATTTGGTTATCAACTTGAGGATACTAAAGCTCAATTATTCAAATATAATCAAAGCTTCAAGAGAACGTGAATGGGAATTTGGAAAAGAGAAAAGTGCTTCTCGATTTCTTTTTTCAGCTTTCTGTCTTTCCAAATTGAAAACAAAAAGAAAGAGCTCAATGTAAATATGTTAGAATAACTTTGGAATTCTTTCAACAAATATACACAATAGACCGCACCAAATTATTCATCCACCAAAAAAGAAAGAGAAAAAACAGATAACCGAGGCCAATTGCTCTACTCCACAATCCACCACAATTGCACCAATTGAATGCCAAGACCAACATGAACTCTTCTCAATCAAATCTCACTGGTATCTCTTCAGTTCAATGGCCGGATTTGGTACCCAATGAGCAGCCTTCTAGCTCTTGATTTACTCTATAAAAGCTCACACCCCTATCTCGAATCTCTATTCAATTCTCCACCATAGTTCTCGGCAATTGAAAAGATATCTTGAATCATTGCAAAACTTTGATCGATTTCTTGTTATTGGATAGCGATTTTCCTCTCAATCTCTGATCTCTTTTTGTCCCTTGCTCTCAGTTCTCTGTTATCTCTTTCAACATTAGTGTCCCAAGAGTGCTAACGTGGGAAGTAGGTAGTTCTCAATAGATGCTAAAAAGTACTCTTGGGACATCTGTGGGAAGTGGGTAGTTCAATAGGACTGCTAATTGCCTGAAAAGTATGAACAACGCGTGAAAAACTGAACAACTAAAAAAAAATAATAATAACTAATTAGGAAAAAAAAAGAAGTGGGGGTCACTGGTGAATAAATCGGTAGGAAAAATGTATGCAATGTGTGTAGTTACTCCATTTATTATTTTTTTAATAGCAAAAACCGGGTAGTTAATACTAAACGTGTAGTGGGAAAATGTGGAAATAAATATTTAATGGACAGTTACTGTTTGATGTGTAGTGAGTGAACAAAAAAAGAAAATAGAAAAGGAAATTTTGAAATCATTTTATACGGGAAATTGATTCGGAATCTCAATTCTCTTTTTATATGTAGAGATAAAGATAGTTATTACATTTAGCCCTGTAAGGAAGGTCACTGGGGCCCTGGCCCGAGGCCCGTGAAATTAAGCAGCCCAAATAGTAAGAAGTCCTTTTTTTAAGAGTCAGATCGGAACAGAAAATAAGAGAGGGCCCATCCGGTCGGCACTCGGCAGTTGCCTCCGCCGGCGGAACAGCCAACCAATTCCAGAGGTCCAAACTCCAAATCCTAAGGTAAGCTAACCTAATTCCTCACTTCCTAAATCCTAATTCCGAATTAGCGTTTATAAATTGCTTATGTTCTTCACTTGTTTTGTGCTCTTTTGAATTATTTCAAGAATCAAGATATGCGAGTTGGGTTTAATTGTGATAATTTTCAGTTTTTTTTTTTAATTTATTTTTAATCTGTTTGAAATGATGCCAAATGCTTAGGAGGACGAACAGCATAACAACCTATTGAAATCGAAAAGAATTTTTAACACAGGCTACAAAATGCAATCAATAGGATAGGAGAGATACAGAAGTATAGTGGCAAATTTTGAGAACCTATGTACTCTACCCGGGAACGTTAGATGATATTTGGTTGAGGCTTTGACTTTAAACTATTTTCACCACTTCAATCCAACTATTAAAGCACAGAAGTGCAGCTTAGTGAACAGAGGATACTGTCTAGAATTATATTTTGGGTTGTGTTTTTCACTTTTTATGAATTGAATTGTGTATCCGAAGAAAAAGCATCACCTAGACATCACAATTCAATTCAATTGTAGTGATAGATTGTGTAAAGCATTCTCTGTTGTGTACAAGCAAGATTTTCCTTGTTTCCTCTATAGAAATGCCTAACCCTGCAAGGAACACCCGCAGACAGAAGAAAAGCAAATGGCGCAGTCCTTAAACCCTCCAAAAACCCTCTTCCAGAAGCAGTTCCCTTGGGCGAGTTCTCCATTATCATCATCACTTAAATTCAAGGCGATTCCACAACTTCTTAAAAAGAAAATAATTCCTTCAATTATGATATCTGCATCAACAAGAACATCAAGCAAAGAACACCAAACGCCGTCGTCGACGATTCTCCGGGCCTTGACGAATGGAGACCACAAAACTGAAGTAATGGATGCTATAAAAAACTCACTTTCCAACTGTCTTTCTGAGACCCATCTCGATTTAACTGTTCCTGGTCTCAAATCCAAAACCAGAGGGAAGGTAAAATTTTCTATATTCATTATTTTTTCCTTTTGTTTTGGGGGGGGTGTTGAAGAAACTGTTTGGACTTTGTTCTGTTTGGTTCGTTGGGTAGTTGAATTGAGTACAAATATTTGATTTTATGGGATTTTAGCTCAAGAAAGATCAGTACTTAAACAGTTATATTCACGCTTGAATATTAAGGCAAAATGGATTAGGAATTATTATGCTTTCATCTCTGGGAGCAGTCGTTAGTTAATTACCTTGAGCACATACTTGATTCTGTTTTCTTTTTTTTCTTTGATCTTTTTTCCCTAGGACATAAGATCTGTTTAGGATCAATTGTATGTTAAGTGAATATTTCTATCACCTGATAAATATATTAATTTGTACCATATGGGAAAATGATAACTAAATTGATCCTGAAGGTCAGAGATATTTATGACGGAGGGGATTATCTTGTTCTGGTCACAACTGATAGGCAAAGTGCTTTTGACAGAATCCTCGCCTCAATTCCCTTCAAGGGTCAGGTAATTGTATTTATTCATCTCGGTGTTTGAGCTGCTTTATGTGGGAAATATGTTGGAGTTAAAAAGATTATTTCTTGCAGAAAAGTTAACATTTTAGCTCTAACCTTCATCTTTGATCATTTTTTTTTCTTTTCTTTTCTTTTTTTTTTTTTTTTTTTTTTTGTGGGGAATAACCCCTTTTGTGCTTTCCACTACATATGCAGGTTCTGAATGAAACAAGTTTATGGTGGTTTAGTAAAACTCAGCACATTATTCCCAATGCAGTTGTATCAGTGCCAGATAAGAATGTTACCATTGCAAAGAAATGCTCTGTATTTCCCGTTGAATTTGTTGGTGAGTTTTTCAAGTAATTCTATCAACTGCACTGATCCATTTCCTTAATTCTGTAAATTCTTTTAACCATTATCCTAGGCAGAAGTCATTTTCTGGTAGAAGGCCATGTCTTTTCATGCATGGGCATTTTGCTGTTAGTTTTAACATTGATGCTTATCTGCAGTTAGAGGTTATGTGACTGGAAGTACTGATACATCCCTCTGGACAGTCTACAAAAATGGTGTTCGAAATTATTGTGGCAATGTTCTTCCTGATGGTGAGGTTTGTGATGAATAGAGAAAACTTAGTTTATACTGAATGTTCAGTTTTATACTCATATGCATTTTCTGTAACAGGTTTTGTGAAGAACCAAAAGTTACCAACAAATATACTCACACCAACAACTAAAGCTGCAGATCATGATGTACCAGTAACCCCTGAGGAGGTTTGGATTTCCTGACATTCTTTTTATGGTTTAAGTTGTGAATGCGTTCGCCTTTCTGTCCTTGCTTTTCAGGTGTCTGCTTTTACCTAACCTATCATTCATTGACCTATATTATATCATTTCCATTGAGCTTGACTGATTTCCACTAAGCCTAATATGATTTCAATCCAAGCCTTTTTCTAGCTTGGGGTCAAATTAATATCAAGTTCTTTAACATTGTAATATCTATATATGCATTATATGGTTTCAATTTAGTACTACATATCAAAATATAAACGACATAGTGATATTCATCGAAATTCTTGGGCAATTTCAGAGTTATGTTGCATTGTTCTGTATAGCTGAATAATCAGTAGAGAGAACCTAAGCCTTGGTCACATAGTAGACTGAGCACAGTTTAGTAAGATTTAGCACTATATTTATTATTACCCTTGTGAATTGTGATAAACACATTTGCATTGGATGAATTTTTTTGGACGCGGATCAAAGATTTGCATAAGGTTGGAGCTGGATGAGGAACAAGGAATTCTCTTGCATTAGCATCTATTGTATCAGCCTGAGAGACTAGTAGTTAGTCCTTCATGTTTGAATAATGGACACTTGAAACATCTCCAATGCGACAACTTGCACATCTTATATATGGCAAGAAAAATATAAATGGGAGGAAAGATGAAAAGCTACATGTACAGAAATTATTGGTTTATTAAAAGAAGAGATTTAGTGGAGTAAAAGATCCAAAGAAGTAGAAAGAGGACATATAGGAAATGTAAACACTAAGAGCTTGTTCTTGGGAGCTTTATCAAAGAATTGATTTATGAAAGTTGATTCTTTGGAAAAATGTGTGTTGGGAATGTAAGAAGATATTGTTAGGAAGTGTCAAGTGTTATTTATTCTTTTTTTTTATTTTTTATTTTTTTTGGGTGGAGAATATGTGGTTGGTATTGAAATTTGAATTTTTGACTAAAATTTTGATTTATATAAAGCTTCAGAGAACAAGCTATAAATGTGGATAATGTCTAAAACATCGTCTACATCTTCGGGGGGGGGGGGGGGGG